>BSBK01007395.1:600000-857753 GCA_027943335.1 Chamaecyparis obtusa
AATGATGCAAAAAGAAAATATTATGTGTATGATCAAGAGTTTTATGCTATTGTTCAAGCCCTAAAGAAATGGAGACATTATTTGATACCTAGTGAATTTGTTTTGTATACTATTCATAAGGCTTTACAGTATTTGGGTAGTCAGAATAAGTTCAATCATAGACATATGAAATGGGTTGAATATTTGCAAAGTTATACATCTGTGGAAAAGCATAAGAGTGAAGTCACTAATCAAGTTGTTGATGCATTGAGTAGAAGAAGATCTTTGATGATTGAGATGAGAATTGAAGTTCTTGGTTTTGATGATATGAAAAGATTGTATAAAACTGATCCTAATTTTTTTGAGCCATGGAGGAAGTGCAAAGCACCTATTCAAGATCAACCAAGTACTAAATGGGAAGACTATTTCATTAGAGAAGGTATGTTGTTTAAAGGTATTCAGTTGTGTATACTGAGAGGATCAATGAGAACTATTTTGATAAAGGAAAAACATAGTAGTGGTTTGGCTGAACATTTTGGCATTGACAAGGCATTGAGCTTGCTTAAGAAGAAATACTTTTGGCTGCAATTATATAAGGATGTTCAGAAATTTGTGAAAAGTTGTGGAATTTGTCAAGTTGCAAAGGGAGTAAGTTAGAATACTAGATTGTATATACCAATTTATGTTCCTGAGAAACCTTGGATTGATATCAATATGGATTTTTTTCTTAACTTACCGAAGAAAGTGAGAGGTAATGATTCTATATTTATTGTTGTGGATAGATTTTCTAAGATGGTACATTTTATACCTTGTATAAAGACATCATATGTTGTGCATATAGAAGATCTTTTCTTTAAAGAAATTGTCAGATTACATGGATTACTGAGAAGTATCATCTCTGATCAAGACAGTAAGTTTTTTGGATACTTTTGGAAGACTCTTTGGAAAAACTTAGGCACTGAGTTGAGGTATAGCTCTATATTTCACCCATAGGCTGATGGATAGACAAAGGTTGTGAATAGAAGTTTGAGTAATATTTTGAGATGCTCAGTTAGAGATAAACTGAGTAATTGGGATTCTATGAATGCACAAATAGAGTTTACATACAATAATTTAGTGAATAGGAGTACTAGAAAAACACCTTTTGATATTTTTAATGGCATACAACTTAGAGGTATATCATATTTGAAGGATATTGATGGTGAAGAAAAGAGAAGTGTTGAAGGAGTAAAGTTTGCTGTGTTCATGAAGACGTTGCATGAGGAAGTGAAACATAAGTTGGAGAATAGTAATCATAAATAAAAGGACATAGAAGATAGAGCAAGAAGATATAAGACTTTTGCAGTTGGGGATGAAGTAATGGTACACTTGAAGAAATGAATATTTCCTATTGGAACGTATGGGAAGTTGAAAATGAAGAAATTTGGTCCTTGCAAGACATTGAGGTGATTTGACAATGGAAATGCTTATGAGATTGAATTACCTGATGACATGGATATATCACCTATATTCAACATTACAAATTTTTTTGAGTATTTTGAACCTAATGAAGACATGACAGTACCAAATGATTATCCTAAGAAATAGACATAATAAGTTGAGCATATTTTCGAATAGAGAGTTGGTAGAAGCACAAGAGGAAAATAGTATATGGAGTATCTAGTAAAGTGGAAGAATAGACCAATTGAAGATAGTTCATGGATTTCACAATCTGAGTTGGATTCAACTTGGTTTTACCTACTACATGATTCATAGAATTATTTTAAACAACCCCAGGTGTCTGATGCATGAGCATCTTGGGTCCTTAGCAATCATGTGTCACCAAAAATAAGTTTGATTTGTTTAGTTTGCTCGATGGTTTCTCAGTTCCTTCATTGACCGAGTTGGCTTGGTTGTTTCTTGGTTCCTTCTTTGACTGAGTTGTTTGGTTGCTTTACTGAGTTATTTCCTTATGCTCAGTAACCTTGGTTACTAAGTAGTTTATTTTGATTTACTATTGAGGATGACTTGTACATTTAATTTTGGTCACAGATGTAATGTTGGTATCAATCATTAAGAAGTGTGCAGACCTAGATCTCATCATTCTTTGTCCAATGATGGATCTGAAGGCCAACTTTTTTTGATAGCCTCTTGTATAAATAGATTAGTTGGTTGTAGTTTTAGGATCATCAGTTAGAAGTATCAGTTTAGGAGAGAGAAGATAGTTTCTGAAAGAAAAACCCTTGCATGTTGGAGAAATTTTGTAATAAAATTGAATGTATCTGTCCATAACCAGGAAGGCCTTACAACCCATCATGTATGAGGCTATTTGATGAATATCTATGATCTATTATGCATTCTCTCTCT
Organism: Chamaecyparis obtusa; assembly: GCA_027943335.1. Lineage (NCBI taxonomy): Eukaryota > Viridiplantae > Streptophyta > Pinopsida > Cupressales > Cupressaceae > Chamaecyparis > Chamaecyparis obtusa. Next base: position 602,326 of record BSBK01007395.1, read on the forward strand.
CTCTCTCTCTCTCTCTCTCTCTCTATTGTGTATTTTCTTCCACATTTATGATCTCTACAAGGGGGTTGTGATTTAGGTGTGCCTTTGGCCCTTCACCCTGCCTGCCTTGCATCATGATTATGGCCCTATTTTTGTATGTTAAAAATACATATAATAAGGTATATTTGTTATAAGTAAATAAATAAAATTACTATGTGAGTGAAGATGGAAAATGTCAAGGTGTACATGGAATCTCCTATGGCCTGTATCGTCTTAAAATGGAAGTACTTACATGTTAAGAGCATTGAGCCCTTCGAGTAAGTGGTTTGGGGTCATGTCAAGCACCTTGATTGGGTCTTTGCATGGAACTAGTTGTTTCCCCCTGTTCTGCTTCTCTCTCCCTATTTCCAGCCTCTTTCTGACAAACTTTCTTTGAGAAATTTGAGACTTTGACTTTCTAGGTCAAGGGTGACCTGGACTCTAACCTAGGCCAAGCTTGGACTCAACTCTAACCTAGGGTAGTGTCAACCCTGTCCTTTACCCTAGGTCCAAATTTTAGTTTCCAAAAGTTTCAGGATGTCAGGTTTTGAAAAGTTTTATTTTCCTGCTTCCGAGTCAACTGTTTTGGATTTTAGAATGGTAAACCCTTAAATTGGATTTAATCTAGATCCATTTCTAGGTTTTAGGATTAATTAGAATTTAATTCTAAAATGTCGGCCTCTCTAGAATTTTGTGCCCTAGATCACTATAAAAGGAGGCCTTCCTCTCTCATTTTCTCCATCCACCATCAAGTTTTGCAATCTCTCTCATCTATTTCATCTCATAATCTCTCAAGCACTCAAGCAAGATCAAGGAAGCATTTAATTAAGAATTTTCAAGGAAGCATTCAAGTCCTCTTCTCCATTGAAGATGAAGGATTCAATCATTCAAGCCTTTGAAGGGATTTGATTCAAGCATTCAAGATTCATCATTCAAAACCCTAGATCTAGCCATCATGGTGGTGTGATCGTCCTTCAAGATCCTTTGTTCATCTTCAAGATCCAGGTATGTGCAAGATCATGAGGGGCCAAAAAGTGGCGATGTCAGTTCAAAACTTTGACAATGTAGCTGATGACTTTTTTTGACCCGAATTTGATAAAACAAAAAGGGTATCTTAAGGAGATTATCAGCTTTCTATCGATATAATTGCTATCAAATTTTGAATTCAGTAAGTAATTATTAGTTATTTTCTAATTGAGCTACCTCTAAAGTGCTAATTTATATACTAATTAAAAAATGACTATAACTTTCAGATGGTATAACATTTTTGAAATCTGAAAAATGCGTCACATTCTATGCTTCGCCTACTATAAGGAAAAAAATAAAAATTTGAATTTTGTAAAGTTTTGAATGAGTTAAGGTGGTCAAACATGGGAGTTTTTTTATTCTTAAAATGTTGTAGCAAAAAATTCATAATTAATTATTTTTTTGGAATAAAATTACAAAAAAATATTCATCACATCTGGGCATGAGTCTACTACTTATATATAAAATATTATAATAAAATATTATCATTTTATTATGATTAAGGTGGTCAGACATATACCTAATTCTTATTTTCTTCCTAAAATTTTGGTAGTACTGCATTGAAATCTATACTTTTCACCAATCATACTAGCTTTTTCTCAAAAAAGGCCTAGTAGTTTAGAAACTATGTTCAGTTTTCTATAGATTCTATTCTTACAACTTTTTGATATTAGGTTCATAGCTAGTTGAAATTTTCACGTCAAGTTGACTAACCCTTATTTGCTGATTTTTCATTGCCACTTAAGGGCATAGTTTGGCCCCTCATGATCTTGCACATACCCATCCATTCATTATTCCCTCAAGGTGGATTCCAAGCATCCAATCATGGAGGTTTTGATTTACATTTGTTAATTTTATGTTCAAGCTTTCATATCAATATACTTGTTTACATTTGAAATTTAATTGCATATCTATTGAATTTTATAGCTTCATTGTTAGATCTACTTCTACTACTTTCTAGCATTCTCTATTTCAATTCCATTATTAAGGTTGATTCCAAACTGGGGTTTGAGCAAGGCAAACCCCTCATTGAAACAAAAAAATCATTTTTCTTCTAGGTACATGTACAAAACAATGAATTGAAGTGCATATCTAGATACCCTTTTCAGTGAACTTCTGGGATCCGTGAACATAATTTCCGTCAAAGTTGTTTTAGGTCAGGGAAGAACTTCAGTGGGGGTTAAGATTATGCCACGAGGTAAGACTTTGCCCTGCTATCTGGGTCAAAGTCGATCTGACCTCAAAAGGATAAAATTTGTCTGGGCTTTCTCTGTCTCGACATTTCCAATCCGGACAAGGTTGTAGAATTTCCTGAAACTATGCACAGACATCAAAAAATAGTGATTTCTTCATTAGCCTTCTTTCAAGATAAGTATTTATGTTTCATCTATTTTATATTTCCACAACATTTTCCACCTATTTATCATATCCTCATATCCATACTCAATCTCTAATCATTTTGGTGAACCTATTCATAATTATTCTATTCATTTTGGTGAACCTGATGAGCTTACCCCTTTCTGTTGTGGAATTAGATTCTCTATTGTGTTATATTTCTCTTTGTATCATCTTGTGTGTTCACCTTAACTATTTATTTTGGTGAACCCGATGAGCTTACCCCTTTTCTTTTGTAGAATTAGGTGTTCTATTGTGTTAGATTCATGGTTTAATCTCTTCTTGCATTAAGATTAGATTTCTTTTATGCTCTTGAATTTCAAAATACCAAAAAATCTATATATTCAATAAAATACAAAAACATTTCTTGCATTTCATTTACTATGCAGATCTTAAGATGCTTTGGTGTGTGGTCATGTTCTTTATTTCCCTTCGTTTAGCATCTCTTTACCATATCTATGATGTTTATGAGAGTATCATTCACTTCATTATGTTGATGATCCTTCATTTTTCTCTCACCTATGATTTTTTGAAATTGACTGATACTAATCTTCCTACATTCAAAACTTTTGTTAAAGATTCATGTGGTAGACTTATTATCCTCTTGGATTATGTGAAGAATTTTGTAGATGATACTCCATCTCCTAATCTTCCTAATCCCAATCCGATCATTCCTAATTTGATTCCTATTCTTCCTATTCCTAATCTGATACCTAATTCTCCATCTTTTTGTCCTCATCCATCCCATACTTATGATGGGATTCAAGCTATAGTTCAGGATTAAAATGTCCAAGATTTCTATGATTTACCTTCTCCTCTGATTCATGATAATACTAAAGGAAAGGGTAAAGAAACTTCTTCAAAACCTATTATACCACCTTATACAACCTTTACTCATGACAATGATAAAAAATCACCTTCTGTAGAAGCTTTACATGATATATACACTATAGGATATAATATGATAAATAAACAAGGTTATAAAGGTTTAGGGCTTGGAGTTAATGAGAATGGTATCAAGTTTCTAGTTCATATACCCCCTAAATAGGATTTGCATGGTGTTGGTTGTTCCAAATCTCAAGTCAAGGTAGGTGATGTTGATCATCATCCTCCTCTTCATATTCTTCTCCCTACACCTAAAATAGATAATCTTGATACTCGTCAAGATGTAGCTAAGAAGGTGTATGTTCAATTAATGAATTCTAAAAAAATAAATCTTTAAACCTATACTGAAAGATGATTTATCTAAGTAAAAATGTCCTTTTCATTATAGTAATACATATTTACTTTGTGATTGTAAACATTTCAAGTTATATGTTAGAGAAAGAGTTGCTTTAGGAATTATATCTCACTCTCGTGTAGTTTTACAATTCCTTCATAATTTTGATATAGTGGATTCCCCTCATTCTGATATAATATAGATTTCTTCTCCTCTTGTCTCTCAACTGGGGGGCAAGAGGTGTATTTTCATCTAGTTTCCTAGGATCCATTAGGTTTTTAGCATATATTGTGTCTGAAGCTTAATTGGTATTCTTTCTTTCCTCTCTTTCTATGGTGTTGTATTATATAATCATCCATAGATTCTATATTCAAGCTAGCTTTTCTAAGGTATCCCTTTCTTTTCATCTATTGGGAGAAGGTTCTTCCTTATTTCTCTTTGTCTAGGGAGCTACTTTCTTTAGCTTATTGGTATTTATTTATATTAAAATATTATTTCATCATATTGGTAGATGTTTTGACTATGAATAACCTTTTTATATAACAGGTTGTTGTCCTAGGTCATCACCTCTTCTCTATGTTGCAAGTTATGTTCTTTATAAACTCTTACACTTGCTTTGGTGTTAGATTTGTTTCCCTCATTTCAAAGATTCCTCTTCATCTTCATTACAGAGGGCTTGATGGTTGAATCTTTGTTCCCACCTATTTTATCTTTCAAAGATGATATTTTATCTAAAAGAACTCCTCTATGATGGGGGTCTTTTTGATAAGATCTCTTTTATTGAGGATCCTTTTCCATGAGTGACATATCCTTTTCATGATTATCTATACTCTTGGATGTAGGGGTCAATATTCATCGCTAAGAATATGGTGTACATTGATGTAAACATGATATCTCCTTGCATTGTGAAGTAGGTATCCTCTTCCTCTTCCTCTTCCTTATCTTGTCTAGTATACTACCATGATAAGGAGGGAGCATATATAGGGTCTCCCTTGTACTATAGTTTTTTATTTATTTTATATGCTAAATATTGGAAGGTAACGCACATAATTTTCTAAATCCTGAAGAGACACACATTCTTAAATTTTCAATATGCTAAATCTTGGAAGGTAACACACATAAGTTGCTAAATCCTGAAGAGACACACATTTTTCAATTTTCAATATGCTAAATCTTGGAAGGTAACAAAGTAAGTTGCTAAATCCTTTTCATGATTATCTATACTCTTAGATGTAGGGGTCAATATTCATCGCTAAGAATATGGTGTACATTGATGTAAACATGATATCTCCTTGCATTGTGAAGTAGGTATCCTCTTCCTCTTCCTCTTCCTTATCTTGTCTAGTATACTACCATGATAAGGAGGGGGCATATATAGGGTCTCCCTTGTACTATAGTTTTTTATTTATTTTATATGCTAAATATTGGAAGGTAACGCACATAATTTTCTAAATCCTGAGTAGACACACATTTTTAAATTTTCAATATGCTAAATCTTGGAAGGTAACACACATAACTTGCTAAATCTTGAAAAGACACACATTTTTCAATTTTCAATATGCTAAATCTTGGAAGGTAACGAAGTAAGTTGCTAAATCCTTAAGAGACACACATTTCCAATATGCTAAATCTTAGAAGGTAACGCACATAAGTTGCTAAATTTGGAAGAGACATGCATTTTGAATATGCTAAATCTTCCAAAGGTAATGCACATAAGTTGCTAAATCCTGAAGAGACACACATTTCCAATATGCTAAATCTTTCGAAGGTAACACACATAAGTCGCTAAATCCTGAGGAGACATGCATTTCATATTCATATTGATACAAGAAGATGGATCTATGGGTATTCCAGAAGCTGTCAGAAGATGCATTACAATTGCAAGCATAATTTATGGGTGAACTATCAGGTTTGGCCACCTGTTTGGATCTCCCTCCCTTGGTGATTCATTGTAAGGTGGGAATCTTACTGGGCGAGGTAATCACTTTCTCTTTTCTCTCTTTTTTATTTCATGCTAGTAGGACTGGATCATGAAGCTATGTTATTTATAGTGTTTCTCTTGTCTTTCTTATGTAATCATTTATGCTTTTATGATAGCTTTCTGAATATGATATTAGTATGAGAAATATTTCTTAGCAAGGTTTCTTATGTTAATTGATTTGGGTTTTCTTTTTGCACCCTCATGCATGTATGTTGAGCTGGAATCCTGAGCCTGGGGGCTTGTGTCCTTAGCTAAGTGTTATTTTATTTCATTGTGAATCCAATCAGATTTTTTCTTTCTTCTCCTTTACCAATAATTTGCATCGAGTCCATACTCTTGCTAAACTGCGGGCTTAATGTATTGTCTTAAAATGGAAGCACTTCCATGTTAAGAGCATTTAGCCCTCTGAGTAAGTGGTTTGGGGTCATTTCAAGCACTGTGATTGGGTCTTTGCATGGATCTGGTTGTTTGCCCCTTGTTATGCATCTCTCTCCCTTTTTCCAGCCTCTTTCTGATAGACTTTCTCTGAGAAATTGGAGACTTTGAATTTCTGGGTCAAGGATAACCTGAAGGGTCAAAGATGACCTAGACCCTCACCTAGGTCAAGGTCAGCCTCAATTCTGACCTAGGGAAGTGTCAATCTCAACCCTGATCCCAGGTCCAAATTTTATTTTTTGGAAGTTTTAAGATGTCAGATTTCAAAAGTTTTATTTTCCCACTTCCGGGTCGGCTGTTTCGGATTTTAGAATGGTTAACCCTTAAATTGCATTTAATCTAGGTCCATCTATAGGGTTTAGGATTAATTTAGATTTAATTCTCCATTGTCAGCCACTCTAGAATTTTGTGCCCTAGATCATTATAAAAAGAGGCCTTCCTCTCTCATTTTCTCTATCCACCATCAAGTTTTACAATCTCTATCATCTATCTCATCTTATAATTTCTCAAGCACTCAAGAAAGATCAAGAAAGTGTTTTATTAAGCATTTTCAAGGAAGCATTCAAGTCCTCTTCTCCATTCAAGTTCTCCAGTGAAGATCAAGGATTCAAGCATTTAATTCTTTGAAGGAATTTGGTTCAAGCATTCAAGATTCATCATTCAAAACCCTAGATCTAGCCATAATGGTGGTGTGATCTTCCTTCAAGATCCTTTGTTCATCTTAAAGATCTATTCATTCTTCCATCAAGGTGGATTCCAAGCATGCAATCATGGAGCTTTTGATTTACATTTTTTCATGTTATGTTCAATCTTTCATATCAATATACTTGTTTACATTTGAAATACAATTGCATATCTATTGAATTTCATAAATTTGTTGTTAGATCTACGCTAGCATTCTCTATTTCAATTCTATTATTAATTTTGATTCCAAATAGGGGTTTGACCAAGGCAAACCCCTCATCGAAACAACAAAACCATTTTTCTTCCAGGTATAGGTACAGAAAAGCGAATTGAAATGTAGATCTAGATACCCTTTTCGGTGAACTTCCAGGATCTGTGAGAAGATTTTTGTTAGAGCTATTTCAAGTTAGGGATGACCTTTAATGGTGGGTAAGATTGTGCCCCAGGGTAAGACTTTACCCCACTATTTGGGTCAAAGTCAACTTGACCTCAAAAGGATAAAAATTTTATGGGTTTTCTCTGTCTCGACATTTCTAGTCTGGAGCAGGTTAGAGAATTTCTTGAAACTGTGCACAGACATCAGAAAATAGTGATTTCTTCATCAGTCATATTTAGAGATAAGTATTTATGTTTCATCTAGTTTATATGTCCACAACATTTTCCACCTATTTATCATATCCTCATATCCATACTCAATCTCCATTCATTTTGGTGAACCTATTCATAATTATTCTATTCATGGCCTGACAAACATAATTTGTCAATGATATTATAGATTGTATTTTTAGTCTTTCTGAGAAGAATAAAACATTGGATCTCTCTGGAAAAATTACTAATTGTATGTAATTTCCATCAAATGAGACAATGTTGTATTAGTTCATCTGATCATCAAAGATAGTTATCATCTTGAAAGATAAGATCTGAAGAATTAGATTTCTAACATAACCTCCAATATTGTTGGAGCATATTGCATTTTTATTCAAGAGTGCTTCTACTTTAGTGACCTACAACAAAAATCTTCACTTAAGTAAGTTATTTTCGTTAAGCTAGTTTATGGTTATGTTAAGTCAAAATATTTATTACAATAAAATATACATTAATAGATAATTACATACATAGATTCATATGGAAATATTTGTGTACAAATGTATTCATATTTTAAGCAATAATGATAACTAAAAGTAACTCCCAAATAGAGATAGATACATACCTATAAATAGGTGAAACCAAATTTAGAATGTATTAAATATATTTGTTCCTCTATTATAAAACAAATATTGAAATAAGGATAATGGTAAAACACATTATCTATGCTCCCTCTTTGCTTGGAACATGTAGAGCTGATTTCATTTGACATAGTAGCCTGCAAAACATTTGATATAGGAATGTATATATAAAGAGTTAGCTACATAGATATTCAAATATATATATACATGATATATGCGTTTATTAAATAATAATGGTAATAGGAAATAACTCCAAAATAGAGATATATACATATATGCCTGTATACAGAGGTATTAACACATTTTTTAATGCATTAAATATATTTATTCAAAGATAATAAATGAAAAATTGAAACATGAATGAATGAATAAAACATCCTATATGATCATCTTTAGAGGAAGAGAAACTTGCAACTGGTAGTTATAATACTTTTCTCAAAGCTATACTTAAAACATTAATAAAAAGATAGAGTTAGCCATAACATATAGGCATCATGTAGATATTGAACTTATGGTAATTTTTTTTGTTATGAAAAAATGACAACATCACTATTGCTACAATTTTCTTTTACATTTGATTGTCTTTGGAATTTTGATTTGGACATTTATTTTAATGCTATGTGATAGGAAACATATTTTTCAGCTACTTTATGTTGTTTACGGTTGTTGAAACCTTGCTGAAAATGATGTTTTCTTTGCTGAGTCTTTTCCTCTTTCTTATGCCTTATATGTGTTAGGAATCAGAACACTGACATGGGGGGGGGGGGGATGAATCAATGTTCATTGTATTTTAAATTTTCACTTTAATATTTGTACTGAACTTAAATGCTTAAGTACTAAATTAAACATTCACATAAATATGAAACATGAAATCAACACATGACACCAATATGATTACGGGGAAACCCAAATAGGTAAAAAATCTAGTGGGAATTGACACCCACTAATATTCTGTACTAGTGTTTTATGATCCTTTCTATAATATCCTTTACCCTGTTGGGAGTAGCTTTACAATGCTTTAAGTATAATAGACCTTGTTAAGGGTCAGACCCTATTATGAGTCTTTTACAATGATCCCTATTAGGGGAGTAGACTCACTGTCCTAGAGCTCACTACTCAAATGGTGAAGGCTACAATCTTCCGATATTAGATATGTACACTATATCTATCAAGTGAACTGTCCCTGTGATACTACTTGTCAGATCAGTTCCTTTGATGCGTTGATGCTTTGTCCTCTTAAAAAGATTTAATACAACTCATAGTGTCTTCGCACACTTTTTCTATGCTTCACATATCACTCACTCAACTTCCATGCTGAGTACAATAGGTGCATCTTATATTTATATGCTCATATAAAATAAACAACTAGGGCGGCCCTTAGACCTATTGCAAATAATGCTTCCAAATTAATTGGCTTAAGCATTCTTATAAACAAAAAAGTATATATTTTGGAAACCTAAATACAATAGGTGCATAGCATTTACAACTTTACATTATGACCGCAAATCAAAATACTAACTGTCGGCTCCATGCTCTGTTCTTTGCTGGCACACATTGGCTGTGCAACTTCAACTGATTGTATCTTTCATATCCTTGCATATCTGATTATGCGCTCATAGAATAATAATGAGTATAGTCTAACCAACTTAACTTCCAAGGTGCATACCATAATTCATTTGTACACACATATGCTGATGCAGTAAGCTGCAGGAACTCTGTACAGTGTCCAGTCTTCAACACTTAACCAAATTCTAATCTTTACATTAGGTGCGTTGACTCAAAACTGCTATATGACTTTGTTTCCATAATGAAAACACTATATCAAGTCATATACATCAGTATAGCCAACATTCCAACAATCTCCCCCTTTTTTATTGATGGAAACAAAGTAATATGGCCAAGTTGCTAATTGTCCATACTACACCAAAAACTTTTCTCTTTTATACATATCTTATACGTAATGTTATATCTCCATATACATATTATACTCCATATTATATACACAACTCGCCCTTTGACATTAATGACAAAGGTGTATCAAAAAACTATATTTACATACACTTACTGAGGGAAAACATCCAGATATGTTGTCTTCAGGTTCTAGATCTCCTTCTTCCAAAATGTTATCAAAGAGTTAACTATCTAGAGATGGGTGCATAATGCATATTGAAGCTTCTCCATCTTTTCCAAGTCACTACTGGGACCATGATCATAAGTTATCATGGTGGCATTAATCTCCTTTATATTCTGATTGAGAATGTCTAATGAGGGTGCAAGAACATTCCTTAATTGAGTCTGTCTAGACCTTATCTGTGCCATCTCTTTCTCCACCTTCTTAATTTTGTCTATATGTCCTTGGTAGAAATTATTGCACATGTTCACATCTGTGGATTTTTCTTTCATTGAACTCTTTACTTTCTCAATCATAGCTTCTGCCTCTTTTATTTTGAAATGAGCATTAGTAAGCTTATCTTGTTCAATGCATTCTGCAATGATTCTTCTCCCTTGATCTACAAATTCTTTTAGGGATGCTTGACCAGTGTTAAGTGAATTCAAGTCTAGTGCAAACTTGCTTATCAGTTCATTTAGTCTCTTCTTTAAGTACTTCTCTTCTACCACTATGGACACAAATTCTTCTAGCCTAGAAAAATTACTTTTAAACTATGAGATAACTATGCTCACATATCAACCAAGTGTATCTTTGATACTTTCTTATCCTCTGGCAGTAGACGGTTCAAAATTTTTACTGATTCTACCAGGAGGGGATTCCTCATTACTTGTTTTTCCTTAGCTTTCTCCATAGCTAAGACGTTGAACTTAATCAGGTCTTCTTCTCTCCATGAGTCCAAACTGCTAGTGTCAAGTGTCAAACTTGACAACAATGTTGAGGGAGTGATGGGAGTGCTATCCATCACTTCTTTTTTGTTAGGATTAACAAGGCAGAAATAACAATTATGTGCAAATATAACTAATATCAGAAAATAATAAACCACACAGAATAGAACACAATGGCACATAGATTTAACGTGGTTCACCCAATCCCTGGGCTACGTCCACCAACAGCGAGTCCAATATTATTATTATCCAGTGATTACAACCTGATTACAATCCGTAATCCCTTACAGCCCAACTCTGCTGCAAGTACTAAAATCATACTTCGTAAAAATCCCTAACCCTAAGCCATATTATATAATATTTTCTCGCTTTAGGGTTAGAATGAGTTATAAGTGTACAGTACTTTCCTGGATAGTACTTTCCTGATTAGTCACCACAAGCTAACAATCTCCCACTTGGTGACTGATCAGTATCCACACTATACTAAAAAAACCTCCCACTTGGAGACTGATCCTGTAGCAATACCGCTACCCACATGAGGCTCCCACTGGATTGAACCACCTTGGACTCAGTTGTTCCTTTATTTTGTTCAGTCTAAAAGACCAACTGAAGCTGAACATGAGTTCAACTTCTCCCTTGTTACTACCTTGGTAAACATATCTGCTGGATTATCATCAGTATGAATCTTTTCCAGCCTTAACTGTCCATCATCCAAAACTGATCGAATGAAATGGTACCGCAACTGTATGTGTTTTGTCTTTGAGTGCAAAGCAGAATTCTTTGCAAGATGAATGGCACTTTGGCTATCTGTATGTAGAAAATTATCCTTTTGTGGATGTCCCAATTCTTCCATGAAGAATTGAAGCCATATCATCTCCTTGGCTGCCTCTGTAGCACAACATACTCTGCCTCTGTAGTGGATAAAGCAACCACCTTTTGTAGTCGAGAAATCCAACTCACTGCTGTCCCACCAATAGTAAATATATAACCTGTAGTACTCCGCCTGCTATCTATATCTCCTGCCAAATCTGAGTCAACATAGCCTTGTACAGTAGTAGTAGAACCCCCAAAGTGTAAACACTTACTGGATGTGCCTCTCAAATATCTGAGAATCCATTTGACTACATTCCAATGCTCAATACCAGGGTTACTCATATAACGGCTAACGACTCCCACTGCGTGTGCAATATCTGGCCTAGTACATACCATAGCATACATTAAGCTCCCGACAACTGAAGCATAAGGTACCTTAGACATTTTAGTCTCTTCTTCTGGTGTCTTGGGACACATATCCTTAGTCAATTTCAAATGACCAGGCAAAGGTGTGCTGACAGCTTTGGCATTTTCCATAGAGAAACGTTGCAACACCTTCTCAATATAATCAGCCTGAGATAGAGACAATTTCCTATTTTTTCTATCTCTATAAATTTTCATACCAAGGATTTGTTTTGCTGCCCCCAAATCCTTCATAGCAAAAGATTTTGCTAACTATTGTTTCAACCCCTTAATGTGATCCATGTTAGACCCAGCTACAAGCATATCATCAACATATAAACATAAAATAATGTAGCTGTCATCATCCAACCTCTTAAAATAAACACAATGGTCAGAATGACATCGACTATATCCATGCCCATTCATAAAAGTGTCAAATTTAATATACCATTGCCGAGGTGCTTGCTTCAAGCCATATAAACTTTTCTGCAATTTGCACACCAAATTCTCCTTACCCTTGACCTCAAATCCTTGTGGCTGAACCATATATATTTCTTCATCCAAATCACCATGAAGAAAGGCTGGTTTAACATCAAGCTGCTCTAAATGCAAATCTTCAGTAGCCACAATACTTAAAACAGTACGAATAGAAGTCATTTTAACAACTGGAGAAAATATCTCATCAAAATCAATACCATGTTTCTGTGCAAATCCTTTTACAACTAATCTGGCTTTAAATCTTTTCATACCTCCATCCTCTTCTTTGATCCTGTAAACCCATTTATTCTGTAAAGCCCTTTTATCTGCAGGTAACTTACATAAATCCCATGTCTGATTTTTCAGCAAAGAGTCCATTTCATCTGTCATTGCAGACTCCCACTGAAGCTTTGTATCCACCTGCACAGCTTCATTATAACATTCAGGTTCACCAGCATCTGTTAACAGAATAGAATACAAAGATGGAGAAAATCTTTCTGGAGGTCTACTTAGCCTTGTTGACCATCTAACACTCACTGGGGTGTGTAGTATTTGTTGTTGCTGTTGTTGTGGAGCATAAGGAACTACTGGAACATGAACTTGTGGAGTATCATCCAGTACTACATAGTCATTTTCTTTCTTCTCATGCTGCAGCAACAGATCTTTGTACAATACTTTCTCATTGAATATGACATCCCTGCTTCTTACAATTTTATGATTTTCAAAATCCCAAAGCCTATAACCAAATTCATCAATGCCATACCCAACAAATACACATTTCTTTGACTTAGCTTCCAGCTTGGTTCTATTTTCAGAATCTATAAGTGCAAAAGCTTCACAACCAAAGGTTTTGAGAAAAGAATAACTCACCTTCTTACCACTCCATGCTTCCTCTGGAATACCACAGTCCAAAGGAGTAGAGGGGCCTCTATTGATTAAATAAACAGCAGTGTTCACTGCCTCTGCCCACATATTTTTGGGTAGCCTAGCATGCAACCTCATACTCCTTGCTCGCTCCATTATTGTCCTGTTCATGCGTTCAGCCACTCCATTTTCTTGTGGAGTCCTTGGTACAGTTTTCTGCCTACGAATACCATTAGAGGAACAATATTCTTCAAATTCTATGCTGCAATACTCACCACCATTATCAGATCTGAGACATTTTAACTTTTTACCAGTCTCAGTCTCAACCAAGCATTTCCATTTCTTAAAAGTTTGAAATACATCAGATTTCTGTCTAAGGAAATAAATCCATACTTTTCTTGTTGCATCATCTATAAATGTAACATAATACAGAGAGCCACCAAGGGAAGATACCTGAGCTGGTCCCCATACATCTGTATGCACAAGCTCTAATCTCTCATTTTTCTTTTCCTTCCCACTCTTCACAAAACTAACTCTCTTTTGTTTTCCATAAACACAACTTTCACAGAAATCCATATTGACACATTTCAGACCAGGTAAAACTTTCTTTGAATGAAGTAATTTCATACCTTTTTCACTCATGTGCCCGAGTCTATTGTGCCACAGTGCTGTGTCAAAATCTACAGCAACAGTTTGATGTTCTTCCTGCTCAACTGCAGCCACTGTTCCTGAGCATTCATTATCTTCTGAAACAATTAAAGTAGAAGGAACAGTATGACCTATACAAAGATATAAGGTGCCTACTTTCACACCTTTTGCTACTACTAAGGAACCTTTTGGAACCTTCCAATTTTTATCATTAAAAGTAACTGTGCAACCCTCATCACCCAGTTGCCCTGCTGAAATTAAATTCCTACTCAGCCTTGGAACATGTCTTACCTCTTGTAGTAGCCAATGATTCCCATTCTGCAACTTAATCTTAATTTTTCCCTTTCCAACAATCTGACAGGGTTCATTATCTCCCAAATAAACTAGCCCAAAATCCCCTTGGACATAATCAACAAAATAACTTCTATGGGGTGTAGCATGAAATGAATCCCCAGAATCTAAAACCCATGAATCATCAATACTTTCTAAGGACAAGAGCAAAGCATCCTCCTCAGATTTGTTACTTACCACATTTGCCTCCTTGTTTCCATCATTTTTGTCTCCTTGATCTTTCTTCCGAGACCAACAATCTTTCTTCTTATGACCTGGTTTTCCACAGTACCAGCAATCATTTGGCCCTTTAGATTCAGACCTCTTTCCCTTTGATTTTCCTCTTGATTTCCCATGATTTCCAGAGTTTTTTCCTCTATCTCTTGTTCTGCCTCTGCTTTCTGTGTTCAATACACTACCCGATGTGGATGCCCCTGAGCTTTTCCTATGAATTTCCTCACTCAATATAACACCAATAACATCATCATACTTTAGGGTATTAGAACCAGAAATAGAATTACTAACAGCCATTACCAAGCCATTCCAGCTTTCTGGCAAAGAACACAAAATCAAGAGAGCCCTAACCTCTTCATCAAAAGTAATTTTAACTGAGGTTAATTGACTTGTAACTGTATTAAACTCATTCAAATGATCAGTAACTGATCCACCTTCTACCATTTTCATATTAAATAAACGCTTCATAAGAAATACCTTGTTTGAAGCTGAAGGCTTTTCATACAACTTCGCTAGGGTTTCCATCAGATCTTTAGCTATCTTTGCTTCAGTAATATTGAATGCCACCGATTGTGCCAGGCATAGACGAATACTCCCCAGTGCCTTCCTATCCAAAATATCCCAATCCTCCTGAGACATTGATTGCTCTTTCTTGGCTACTCCCTCTAATGGCCGCCATAGATCCTTCTGATAGAGATAATCCTCCGTTTGCATCTTCCATAACTGGAAGTTCTGCCCATTAAACTTATCAACCTTCAGCCTACCCTCTTCTGCCATTTCTCCCACTTAACCGAGAGACTCTCCCACTAACTCGTGAGACCTGCTTCAGAGAATAGATGAAAGAACGAATGAAATAACCTCACTCTGATACCACTTGTTAGGATTAACAAGGCAGAAATAACAATTATGTGCAAATATAACTAATATCAGAAAATAATAAACCACACAGAATAGAACACAATGGCACATAGATTTAACGTGGTTCACCCAATCCCTGGGCTACGTCCACCAACAGCGAGTCCAATATTATTATTATCCAGTGATTACAACTTGATTACAATCCGTAATCCCTTACAGCCCAACTCTGCTGCAAGTACTAAAATCATACTTCGTAAAAATCCCTAACCCTAAGCCATATTATACAATATTTTCTCGCTTTAGGGTTAGAATGAGTTATAAGTAGTCGGCCCAAATAACCGAAAAAAAGTAGTCGGCCTCAAAAAAAAATTTGCTTAGGGGGAAAAGTGTACAGTACTTTCCTGGATAGTACTTTCCTGATTAGTCACCACAAGCTAACATTTTTTTACCTTGACCAGTTCAAAAAAAGTTTCATCCTTAAGTTCACTTCCTTTTTCCTCTTCTTCTTCTTTATTTTCTTCTTCTTTCTTCTCTTCTTCATCCTTTTCTTCTTCTTTCTCATCAGATATGTCTTCAATAAGCACTTCTTCTTAATGAGTGGGGGGCGTATTGCTACATAGGATTTCAGCTTCTTGTGTGCTGACAAATGCTTCCTCAAACTTATCCAAATCCTTATCGGTAGCCGCTATGGCTATCTCCAAATTATCAATGATAATTGTGTTGTCTTTGTGTGATTCTATGATGGGTGCAGACTTGTCTACCTTTGTTTGAGTTTCTGTTATGGGCGCTGAGTCTTGTGGACCTATCACTGGTACATTAGTGGGCTCTGCCACTTTATCTTCCTTATTGGTTACTTGTACTATAGGCACAATAGGAGGATACACATGTCTATCCATAAACACCTTCTCAAATGCCTTCTCTTTCTCTTTGGCAACTAAATCATAATTCTTGTCCATGATATAGAGTGTCCTTAGTTTGGTTCTCAAATGTGGCTTCACCAAGTTTAACAATATAGATTTTTCTTTTAGAGAACATACTGGCAAACCTTCATCTAAGATTTTTTCTCTGATCCTTAGATCCTCTTCATTTTCTTGTCTCTTTTGGAATTCTAAAATATCTCACACTTTGTCTGGAATCAAAGTCTTTAACTCCAAAATTATCTTTTTCAACTTGATCATATGTTTGACAATCATACCATGTATTTCTGATTTGTCAATCATACTGTATGTATCATTAAACCTACCTACTTGATCAATTATGCCCTCATCAATAATTCTTGTGCTCAGAACTTTAAGGCTTGGTCTGAATCCTACTTTACGGGGTGCTTGAATGTTTTTCCTACTCCTTGTAGCTCACGAGGATGGATGACTAGTGTTGGATGCTTTCTTCCTCTTGACTATTGGCTTATACTCTGGAGGAGTGGTAAGGTCAATAGTATCTTTGGGCACAGAAGGAGTGGTATCTTCTTTACCCTTCTGACTATCATCTTTTTTAGTTTTTATCTTCTTTTTCTTAGGATCATCAGACTCAGCTTCTACTGTGGATGCGCTCTTAATTTCCAATTCTATCTTCTCCTCCCTTTCTTTATTAAGGTCTGCTTGAGACACACCATGTATTCTCAAGATCTCTGATGTGACTTTAGAAACCTTTCTTTTTATTGATGTGCTATTTAGCTTTGCATCTACTTCTCTTGTCTTTTCTTCATAAGCTCCCCACCTAGGTTCATTAGAATCTTTGGGGGCTAATAGAATTACTTGTGCATATGCTTCAAGGACCTGTTCCTCTACTTCATACCCAAGTCGATGAATCCATTTAGTTCTTGGTTCAACAACTTCCATACAAGTAGTATCTATTTCTACCATAAAGAAAATAGTATCCTTATACTTTTCCACAATGCTTTCTGGAATCTTGTACCTCATTTGCATCTTGACCCTGAAGGTCTTCAATTCCAATGTTATATAGTTTCTTAATGTGCTTTCAATGGATGCTTTGTTGGATATCTGAGGCATGGTTGGAATGGACTTGTCCAAATACAAATCTGATATCTTCCCAACTATATGAAGATACATGTAAATGATTAATGAACCAAACTTGAATATCTTTGTCTTGTCATGCTTAATAGCTTTGATGTTATCAATCAACCGTGCACGCAAGATCTCACACAAGTTGAACTCACCATCTTCCTTTACTAGTCAGATGGCTGCTACTATAGTGCCCGCAAACACACTATTCACCCTTCTGGTGTGATGAAACATGTATCCCAGTATCATTGACATCAATTTAATGTCTTCTTTCTCAATAGGCTCAATTGTCATGCCACGCCTATTTCTCCTTGACTTACATGTTTTCTCAACCATTTTCTTGACATCCTTGTCCATAGGAAGGATGACGCCTATCCTAGAAAGGAATTTCATCTCATGTATTAAGTCACTAGTGATTCTAACTATTACATCACCAATCCAAAACAAATCATCATGAATTATACTCAATAAAATCTTTATCCATTCTATCTCATAGAATTTGTATGCCATAGCATACTCAACAATAGGGTGATCATTCCATTTAGCATATTCATCCATGAATGTTTTGTCTAGTTTCAACATAGTATCCATGTCCATCCTTAACCTATCTAGCCCTACCGATTCTTTCTTGCAATAGATATATGCCCTAATATCCTCGACATGCAAGACGCCCATAGGCATGTGGGAGAAAGCTCCTTCTAAATCATCTAGGGTTGACTTCAAAGGATGTTTCTTGAATACATATATCTTCTTCTTAGAAATATTAGAAACTATGGGAGTGGCCATGACTTACTTGTTTAATCATTTTCCAACTGATCTCCAAGATGATCCGAAGACTTCTGAATCGGTGCATCAATCTAGGGTTTATGTAACTAATTAAACGTATTGATAACTAATGTAAATCACTGATGGATCAATCTCCAAGTCTTCACAACAACTTCCAAGGCTCTTTCTTCTCTCCTATCACTCTAAATTTGAATGCAATGAACAATCAAATAACTTCTATGTACTTTCAAGGGAAATTTCTCCCATTAATGCAAGTAGCGTATACCAAGCTATCACTCCAAAATTTCTAACTTGAGTTTTGTTCACAATCAACATGTGTGCTCTTGCACATAGGTAACTTAATACTTCAAAAGCTTAAGTCCAAAGGTGCATACTCTGAGGATAAGTATACCAACCACACAGGGGTCTAGAGCTAAATTAGCTCCCCCTATGATCCCGAGGGTCATTCATCCGGATGTGGAGGGTGCGTCAACTATGGATGCATCCAATACATTCTCATTAGACTTGTCTTTATTTTTCTCTGACCAAATCATGCTCACACAATCTGAGGCTTTGACAAAATTAACTTCTCCTACGGGATCCAAAATTGGTTCTTCAGCCCATTTAAGGCTTTCCTGACCTTGCATCCTTGATCTACAAAACTTTGATATATGTCCAGCCTTGTTACAAGAGTGAAAAATGACTGGAGGTCTTGTATTCCTCAATGTATTAACATGAGTCACCATTTTACATGTTCTAGTTGAGTGACCATTATAGTTACATATCTAACATGTAACATTCTGAGAACTTACATTTGTCTGATTCTAATTTTTCTAATCATGTTGAATCCTATTCTTCTTACTAGTCTTGCAATTCATAGCTTTATGTCCCAATCTATTGCATGAATAACAGTAACCATTAAAAGGTCTTACCTCTGTACAGTTTCTTGCAATGTGTCCATGCTTGTTACATGCAAAACAAGTGTGATCAACTAGCTTGAGCTCATTATTAGGTGGTTCACCATTATCAATAGTTTGATCTTCAGTCTTCTTAGTATTAGTAGAGTCTACTAGTGTCTCCTTTCTTGCTCACATGTTTTCAATTTGATTATGTGCTCCATTATATCCAATACAGTTGGTGTCTCCTTTGGCTCTCCTTGCATACAACTGAGATTATATCAAATTAGAACTGGTGTGCAATTTGTCAATGTGATTATTTTCTTCTTTCAATTTTGATTCCAAGCTTCCTTTGGTGTTTCTTAGTTCCAAGATATTCATTTTTGCTAGTCTTCATTTTTCATTGAGTTGAAGATTCTCTTTGACCTATTATTTGTATGCTTCCTAATTGTTAATCAATTTTTCATCAAACTCTTCAAGTTGTTCTTTTAAAGATGCATTTTCTTTATTCAAATTTTTTACCATTATCCCTAAATCACTGGTGGAACATTCTTTTAGATCCCTTCTAAGCATTTTGATAACTAATTGTGCATCACTGAATTTTTCTTTTAGTTCTTCAATTTCTCTTTCTGATTTGTCTAGATCTTCAAGAGAGGCTTCAAGATTTATTTTCAGATGTTTCATTTCTGCTTTGTCCATGATCTCCTCAAGTGGTTAAACTTCCTTTTTGAGGACCAAAGCTGTGATACCAATTGTTAGAAATGGGAACACTGAAAGGGGGGGGTGAATCAGTGTTCACTATATTTTAACTTTTCTCTTTAATCTTTGTACTAAATTTAAATGCTTAAGTACTGAATTAAACATTCACATAAATATGGAACATGAAATCAACACATGACACCAATATGATTACGGGGAAACCCAAATAGGTAAAAACCCTGGTGGGAATTGACACCCACTAATATTTTGTACTAGTGTTTTGTGATCCTTGCTAGAAGATCCTTTACCCTATTAGGAGTAGCTTTACAATGCTTTAACTACAGTAGACCTTGTTAAGGGTCAAACCCTATTAGGATTCTTTTACAATGATCCCTATTAGGGGAGTGGACTCACTATCCTACAACTCACTACTCAAATGGTGAAGGCTATAACCTTCTAATATCAAATACACACTATATCTGTTGGGTGAACTGTCACTGTGACACTACTTGTTAGATCAGTTCCTTTGATGTGCTAATGCTTTTTCCTCTTACAAAGCTTTAATACAACTCATAGTATCTTCACACACTTTTTCTCTGCTTCACATATCACTCACTCAACTTCCATGTTAAATACAATGGGTGCATCTTATATTTATACACTCATATAAAATAAACAACTAGGTCAGCACTTAGACCTATTACAAATAATGCTTCCAAATGAATTGGCTTAAGCATTCTTAAAAAAAAACAAGTATATATGTTGGAAACCTAAATACAATAGGCACATAGCCTTTACAACTTTACATTATGACTGCAAAACAAAATACTAACTGTCAGCTCCATGCTCTGTTCTCTACTGCAACTGGTTGTGCAACTTCAACTCACTGTATCTTTCATATCCTTGCATATCTGATTATGTGCTCATAGACTAAGAATGAGTATAGTCTAACCAACTTAACTTCCAGGGCGCATACCATAATTTTTCCATACACATGTGCACTAATGCACTAAGCTACAAGAACTCTGTACACTGTCCAATCTTCAACATTGAACTGAATGTTGATCTTTACATTAGGTGTGCTGACTCCAAACTACTATATGACCTTTTTGCAATAATGACAACACTATATCAAGTCATATACATTAGTATAGCCAACTTGCCAACAATATAGTGGTGTCAATTTCTTTAAGAAATGACATTTTAATCGATGTCACTTTTCACTTTTTATGTTTGTCATTTGAAGGTTAAAGTCTAGGAATGAAACCAATATTTGGGGCTAGTTTATGATTTTTATTTTATGGTGTTTTATTCATCTTTTTTCTATATTTTGATCAGCTTTTGGTTTGTAATTAGATTGTGAATTGTGCCTGAAACTAGTTACATTTTTTTATTTCTCATGGATTTTTTTGGCTTAGTTATAGAATAGTTTTTTACCTATGAACCTTTTCCTCTTAGATAGTTGAACAATATGAAATAAAACTACTTATTGTGGGCTTTCATAATAGTCCCCTTTATAAGTAATTAGCTATGCCTTAAATTGGTGTCTTGAGGATTGATTTTACAACAAATAAGCAAATGTAGATTTATATTTATATTTTGGTTAGTTCTATTCTAGAATGTAACATTCAAGTTTATGGTCAATAGTTATAAGGTGTTCGATTATATAATTATATGACTTTTAATTTATATTATAAGTTATAAATTAGTCTTTAAAATTTGTTTTTCCTTGAAGTTCATAGAGAGATTGAGACCAAATAAAGGAAGTTGAACCTACCACAGTGGCATCTATTCCTTGCTAATAATCTAGAGATGCATTGGTATTTCTGCTTTGTTGAGAATCTGTAGAGGTCATTGTGTTTGACCGAGTGTCCTGTACAGTGGAAAGTAGAAAGAGAAACCCAACTATTACAATTCAATGGATTTTGATAAACAAATGAACTTCAATTCAATTAATTTGTTTAATTATTTATATAAATTATCAAATAAATCATTCTACAAGGCATCAAACTAAAAAATAAAATCTAAGATGAAAATTTTCAAAAATTAACTTTGTAACAATGGAAATATAGTTTTTTTTAAATTTGAATCAAGGTGGTATTACCACTTAATATATTATATAATTTTATCATTTGTACATAAACCTGGTTCTAAAATAAGGGGTTACCAGAGAAAAGAACCAGGGGAAAAAAAACTTGGTTCATGACCCCATCATGAAAAGAAAACCAAAATTGATGGATCATTGTGGGCTGAAGCTGCTCAACAATGATACCATCTTACATAATTGTATATCCACAGAGAGATGGATTTAGCTAATATAGATATATACACCTTGTATGGATTACTGACAGATATTCCAAATGACTCATCCATAGCAAGCGATGAGTTTATGAAATGACTCATACATTCCATGCAATGAGTGAAAATTGAGCTTATCAACAGAAGAGCATGAGAGAAACAGTGACTGTATCAGAGGATTGTATATGAAAAATTGTTTCTAAAGCTGATGATGCATCGATCAAAATCTGTTAAAGTGCCCAAAAAAGTGTAGGCCAAAATGCCATGAGAAGAAATTGCTCAAATATCCATACGAGCCAATGAAGAGTCCCCAGAACCCAGACCAAGATTCAAGTCAGGAATAGGATGAGATTGTAGAGCCAAAGAAGCCAAATGAGAGGAGTCTACTTCCAACAGGTCAAGCATGGTGAATACCACTTGGTGAATACTACTAATACATTCTCTGGAAAGAAAACCCCCATATTGCTAGAGCGCAATTTTTATGGGGTGGAAAGACTGCCATTCCATAGCTCTTTTGATACTTTCATAAACCATAAAAACCAAATGATCTCTTAATAGAGCATGGTGGTGAAAAATACCCACTAGCACAGCGGTACCACCCCACATATCATATTTCTAAAGAGTGGCATGAAGCTTGTGATTCTACAGGAAGATGGGTTTCACATAGCGACCTACTATAGTATCTAAATGAGCTAGAGACTGCATAAGATCAACCAAATTAGAGAAGAAAGTAGAAAGGATCTGAGATGGATAGATAATCCTTCTACTAGAAGGAGAGAGAATTTCATAACCAATGATTCTCCTAATTCCAAGATGAATGTGTGGATGTTCGTAATTGAAAACAATAGCAAGCATGTCATCCCTAATGGGAACAAGGAAAGGTTCTTCCCAAGCTTCCACTTCCAACAGAACCCTGTAGTTCTAAGGATAATATTCCATGTGGAGAGATCTGCATACTGAACAACATTCATCATTTGAACTAGCTCCCACTAGAAAGCTAGGGCATCCTGACATGGCTAAGAAACAGTCAAGAAAAAATAGGGGACCTAAAATAGCAGAGAAAGAACCATAGACTACCCAAAGCCAACAAAGATGCAAGTAGAGAAATTGTTGATGAAGAGATATCTCATGACCCTATTTAAGAAATCCATAGACATAATTGCAAGAGCCACCATCACCAAAAATAATGATATCAATTCACATTAAAGATATAAGATCTAATGAAGATTTCTCAAAAATTAAGGGCGCACGAAATAGCTGCTAGTAGCTAAAGCCTACAAATGCTAAAATGTATGAACGTTACCAATAGAAAAATTGAAGCCACTGAAAAGAAAATGGAATCATATCTAGATATCGGGAAATGATAGTGAAGGATGACATTCAATATTTAGAATTGAAGTCAAGTACTATGATAGGTGGGGAAAAGAAAAGGAGTAAATAGAAGAAGATGTCACAAATACAAAATCTTCAAGAAATGACCACAGGTGGAGGCTGATGCAATGTCCAATGCAGAAGATTGTCATAAATCAACATGAGGGAGGAAAAAGAATAAGTACTCACACAATATTCCAGTGCCAAATAGGGATGCATACATGTGAGAATTAAAATCTGCCATGCCAAATAGTAATTACCAATTTGACATGCCTTTTTCCTGATGGGACATTATCGCAATGACAGATTGTAAGAAATCATAAATAAAATCACCTAAGAAGAGAAGTGACAAGGTGGCATTTGGCATGTCATAACATGATTTGACACCACTGAGGAATGGAAATATACTTATGAAATTCCAAATACTCTTTTCCACCGTGTCACACCTTTTCCACAATAAGATAGGATTTTTGTAGTGTACTATAAGATATGCCCAATAGAAAAAGGAATGGAAAATTGACATTTGGCATGTCATAGCATGATTAACAACTAGAAATGCCCCTGCAACATTGCTTAGATGATACTTTCTCTAATCTAATTAGTGGCCACCACTTCACTAATTGGAATAGAGAAATATCCTATGTCATAATTAGGAGTCAATAAAAATTACATTAGATAGATTCCTTCCCAATAATACCAAGTAGAATTGGGTACTTATTAATTTCACTCAATGAGTCCAATGGGACTTTGTCACAACCTAGATTGGCCAAAAAAACTACTAGATAATTACCCTCATGATATGTATGAGATATAAAAAATCTATTAAAAGAATCAATGGGCCCCCAGATTGGA
Source organism: Chamaecyparis obtusa (assembly GCA_027943335.1). Lineage (NCBI taxonomy): Eukaryota > Viridiplantae > Streptophyta > Pinopsida > Cupressales > Cupressaceae > Chamaecyparis > Chamaecyparis obtusa. Next base: position 626,673 of record BSBK01007395.1, read on the forward strand.
AGAAGAATATACTTAAGCTGCTAGTTTGAGATCTTTTTATCAATACAAGCATTAATGATGACTGATGAGTCTCCTTCAATATGGATGTTTGAAATCAACATTTTTTTTGCAAGTTTAAGTCCTTCCTCAAATTAATGGCTTCGGCCATATTATTTGTACCTGGGCAGATAGAGCTTTCTAATAAAGCAATAACTTTACTTGACTGATTTCTTAAACAACATCCAATACCTGACTCACCCAGATTCCCTCTCAAAAAACCATCAAAATTTAACTTAATGAGAGGAGGCTTGGGAGGTATCCACTTAACATCAGTTCTACAAACAAGGGGGAGAAATATACTTCCATTTGGCTATTACTAAAGAATCCCAGGATCTGAACGTCGCATTTGGGTTGAAATGAAGAGAGGACATGTTATTGACTTGTTCAAATATCAACCATTCAATAGTGTTCAATATTGAAGAGATGTCCAAACTGAGCTTTCTGAATATTCTTTTATTCCTTTCCCACCAGATCACCCAAATTACTGATGCAGGAATGATGTACCATAAGCATGAGAATAGTGAATTAGATTATAAGGTTGGCCAAGATTGGAATAACTCCCACAATGATTTAGGGAGGGGGAACAAAATAGATAATTTACTCATAATAAAAGACCAACATGCCCAACCAAAAGGACAATGGACAAAAAGATCATCTGAGGATTCCAAATGATCATTACATAGAACATAATTAAAAGGAATTGCTATGTGGAGTCTGGCGAGTCTTTCACTTGTAAGGACCTTACCTTGAACAACAAGCTAGGAAAAGACTCCCACCTTAGGGAAAATTGCTTTATCCCAACAAAAAGAAAAGGCCCATTGGATACAAAGCTGACTATTCATATTTTGCAAAGCAACATAACCTGATTTAACGAAATATACACCATCTTTGGATGGGCACCAAATTAGTTTATCATTACCATTCAACATATAGATCAAATGAATGACAAGGATATCCAAGAATTATTTAGTAGCAGACATATCTATAGGAAGGATAATTGGATCTTTCCAAATAACCTGATGTGTTATAAGATCCACATGATCCACATAGTCAATCAATAAGTCTCCCCACAAAGTTGAAGCAACATGCATAACTTGATCAAGAGAGGACACATAGCATAGAGGGGGGAATCCATTCCATGAATCTTTCCAAAATGAAACACTAAATCCATTATGAACTTGCTAGGAAATAAATTTAGTAACAATAGATCTAGATGAAATCATAAAATTCCAAGTAGGTGACCTAGAGGGAGGATTGGAGATAGTAAGAATTCTATTTGGGTTGGGGGTATCTAAGTATTTGACTTGCATAATCTAACACCATAATGCTTGAGGTTTAAAATACATGTTCCAAACTAACTTCCCACCAAAAGCTTTGTTTGTAAGTGATGTGTCATGTAGTCCTGCCCCACCAGTAGCTTTACTAGTTGAAAGATTCCCCAAAGAGACCAGATGGACTTTCTTTTCATTGGTCATATTAGAAGTCTAAAGGAAGGACTGAATGATCTTTTCAATACATCAGACAATTGATTTTGGGGCTTAAAGGATGGAGATATGATAGTTAGGGGTTTCTATTAACATAGTTTTGATGAGCAGAATCCTGCCAAAGAGTGACAACCACCTTGCCTTCTAGGAAGCAATTCTATTTTTCAACCCGGAGATCACTGAGTCCCAATAGGAAGACTTGTTCTGACCAAAGAAGTAGGGAATACCAAGGTATGTAGATGGTAGGGTGTTAATGGGGAAATAAAAAATGCTTGAAATACTATTCTGAATAAGTTGAGGAGTAAAAAATAGATAAAGTTTGGATTTGAGAGGATTAATGACCTGACCTGACCCTGAAGTGTAAGTATCTAAAACCTGTTTAATGCATTTGGCCTATTTAATGTTTTCTTTCTCAAACAAGAGTGTATTTTCTGCAAAGAAGTTGTGGGTGATAGAGAGGGTGGAATTAGGAATTGAAATACCTTTCCAGTTATGCAAATATTTTTTGACTTGAATAGATCTACTAAATGCTTATGCCATAATAATAAAAAGAAATGAGGATAGGGGATCACCTTGTCGAACTCCTTGGGAGGCACAAAAAAAACCTGAGGGGACACCATTAACTAATACTAAAAAATATGCTCCTAAGAGGCAATGCTTTATCAATTTACACCGTGCCTCTAAAAATCCAAATTTTTGGAGAACTTTAAGGAGGAAAGACTAATTAACTTTATCGTAGGCTTTCATCATGTAAAGTTTTAGAACAAAAGATGGGATATGAGATGACTCAATAGTGTGGAGAACTTCAAGGGCCACTAGCACACCATCTAAAGTCTCCCTACCTGGGGAAAAACCTCCCTGTTGAGGAGAGATGATTGAAGGAATGATAGGTTTTAACCTAAGATAGATTGCTTTAGTGATAATTTTGTAGATAGAATTACAGAGGGAGATAGGTCTTAAATCAGCAAATGTGCTAAGATTTTTTATTTTGGGGATCATAGCAAGATTGGTAGTGTTGAGATTCTTGAGAACATAGCCCTGATTTCAGGACTCTTTTATAGCCAGTAGTAGATCCAATTTACTCACATCCCAACACTGTTGATAAAACACCATGGTAAAGCCATTAGGTCCGGGTGCTTTGTCTAGCAGCATAGAGAAAATAACTAAGCAAATTTCCTCCAGGGAAAAAGGTCTCATTAACTGTTCATTGTCCCTATCTGATATGAGGGTGCGAATGGAATGTAGCAAGCCATCAACAACCTCTTGATTGATAGGTAGATTGCAGACTGAGGCTAACAAATTTTTGAAGAAGCATTCCCCTTCCTTGCTTATTTTCTATTGTGATTTAAGGGTTTCACCAGATACCGCATCATTGATAGAGAGGATAGCAGATGAAGCCTTTCTTATTTTTTATGAAGCATGGAAGAATTTTGTATTTCTATCACCCTCTTTTAGCCATAGCTCTCGAAATTTATGCCTCCATTAAATCTCCTCTCAAGAATAGAGGACAACTTATCAGCATAGCTAAATTTGAGTATTTCTAACTAAAATTATTTTTTGTCAAACATATGGTCTAGCTAGATTCATTCTAGATAAGTTAGATAAGTTCTTCACCTTTTCCAATTGGAAATATCTATTAAATGCATGTTTTATAACAATTACTAAAGAAATAAAATTATTTCAAAAAAGCGATGTTTCAATAACTCTTACTCTTTTTAATGATATTTTTTTACAAATATAAAAATACCCCTTTTTAGAGCACAGAGTCAAGATTATCATCATATAATTTTTATAATATTTTAATTAGATTTAATATATTATAATTTCAAAATACTGCATGTAGGTATTTTAACATTCGAGAACAAGATGCTTCAAAAATAGAAAAAAATAGTAAAGCTTATCAAAAAAGTTGAAAATTTATATTTAACACTAGAGGAGAGAGTTATCTTCAAGAGTGTGTAATTTATTTTCTGAATGGTGTATATTTGATAGGGGAAATTTGACGCGAGATGAAAACTATCGATTTCAGGTATGTTCGACTTTGAGTAGTTATATTAGAGAAAATATACATTGAAAACTAATTTTTCTTCTTTTCTGCACTAGCTATACATTTCATCTATGACATATTTTGAAATCAAAGGAAAAAAAGATTATTTGCATATACTTTTTTGTTGCGAACAAGACCCTCATTTTTCAGCATTTTTCAGCAAGTAAAAAATGGACTTAAAATTTTTAAAAACTATGTGAATTATTGTTCAAAAAAAATTTAAAAAATTATAAGCATAAACTTCATCCACTTTTACACATTTCATTAGTTTACATCATCTCCAAATTTTAAACATAAATGCCATTTTTATGTCGTTAAAGTTAAAAAGTTTGTGTGTTGTTGACCTTTTCCTTTATAAAAGTGTGACACAGCTTTGTACTTTTACCCCCCAATACTTCTAAAGGGATAATTGTTTGGTAGCTAGGAGAGAGCTCAGACCTTCCTTAATGATCTGATCAACAATTTTTGCCAATTCACTTTCAATCCTATATTTTTCATGAAAAATATTTTTGAATACCGCCTTGTTCCAAACAATAATGTTTGACTTCACAAACTTGAGTTTTTTTAAAAATTGGAACATCTTGGTTCCTTTACAAAATGGGGCACTTACCCACCAAATGCTTAAGGAGAGATAAGAAATGGGGGTGGATAAGCCACATGCTTTCAAATTTTAAGGTTGATCATTTATATTGCCTTCATGAAGCAATGATGTTAAGTGAAATGGAGAAGTGGTCAGACTCTAAGGAAGCCAAAATATCTGAGGAAATAGTGAAGTTTAGCAATTTGAACTCACAAGAAATAGGGAATCTGTCCAATCTAGATGAAATGGGAAGACTTGATCTATAGGTAGTCCATGTGAACATACTGTTATACACTAAGTTTGCACCCTTGTTTCAAGCTCTCCTAGTCTTTGTTGGTGTTCTTTTTCCCCAAAGGTTAGCTTGGCATTAGGATTGACAGGGCTAGTGTCACATTTACTCAACACTCCAAAAATGATAGGAAAAAGGGCCAACTGACAAGGATCAAAGAGAGATCCTTCTACACTTTGAGCTCCACATCACTCAGGTAGGTGTACCTCATCTGCACACACATATTAACTTGTGTCACACTACAGGCCTGCAGGTAACTGACTGTGGAATGGTTCTCAAACTCCTATAGGTATCCTGTACCTCAAATGAAATGAATACCTCATGCAATAGCCCTACTTGCATGGAGTGAATATGAAAACTAGAGACCTAACCTAACAACAAGAAAGGGAAAGGGTGGGACTGAAAGGAAATGATTTCAAATGGATTGAAAGGACCCCTGAGATACCCTAAGTCCCTGATAGACCAGTACCTTATCCAATGGGCCACAGAGTCAAATACCCTACTGCAAGAGACAGTTATGAAACAAGAACACAATATGCTCAATGTGTTGATGCTTGACATCAATCACACACCATGACCAAACCTCAACTTAGTACCCACCTATGCATTCAAGAATTCTATTATCCCTCAAAGGATTTTGACTCTCCCCTTAGAAGAGACCTATGAAAGGATAATACATTAACCAGCATCCACTGGAAGACAAGCATGACCTATCCTTGATATTTCAGCTCATACATGCATAAACACTAACTCTGAACCGGTTACCTCTACGAAGATAACTCTACTTGCAAACACGTAGGCAATGCAAATAGAAAAATCAAACACCCTTGATGTATGATTAATGCATTCAGAATTCAAATGGAGATAGCTTAGTAACAGTAAGAATAAACTGAGTTCTCATACATAGGACAAATCAATTCCAATATGCATTATATTCTCTGAACCAACAAGAGAAAGAAGAACACCCTATATGTAGAGAGAAGGAGAAAATCTACAGGTTAAAGACCCTTCATTGGAACTGACAAAATTCAGAACCCTCAACAAGTCAAAAATTTGATACTTTATACCACTAGCTGCTTTGGAATTCTCTAGGAGAATGCAACAAACTACGGACAGCTAGGGCCAGGGTTTCACCCACCACACCAATCAAAATTACATCAGAATTTATTACAGGGGTAGGAAACCAAGCAACCTAGATAAAGAAATCTCAAACAAATTTTGCAATTATGAGCACATTGAGATTAGGATAGAAAACCAAGAACTGCCATTAGAATCAGTCAAATCACGGCTTGCAAATAGCTTCTTGAGCTCAAAACCACATGGCACTAGGTACAAAATCACCTCTGCAAATGACCACAGAGCCCTTGGACCACTTTGCAACAACTGGTGCCACCAACCAAATCAAAAAACCATCGAGAAAGCATTGAAAACTAGTCCTTTTGGTCGCAGGAAACCCTCTAAAAATTTGAATTCAAAATCCAACGGTTACCTCCTTGGTGCCCAGTAGCACATCGACAGTCATCATTTAAACCTTTACCAACTTTATATCCCCATTGTCCGATCAATCTCCCTTCACGGGCTCGGCAACTAAACCCTCAACTTTAGTGGCACAGTCGTGCGGTCTCCAACCTTATTCGCCATAGGAAACTGGCCTTCACAAACACCACAGAAAAAGTCCCTGGTAATGTTACCACCACAACAATGCAACCATGACAATAGATGGTTAGTCAGATGATCGCATAGCCCAGGGATGGGCTATGTGATCATGTGACAACCTGCAAACTTTAACCTTGCCGCAACCGCCATCACAAAGTCCTAACGCAAACTGTTAGTCGCATGATCACATAGCCTTGAAAAAGGCTATGTGAACATGCGACTAACCATTAGCACTCACCACCGAATGTCAAACATGCACGGGCTCTGTAAACATAGGTCCCACTGCAAACCCCTTGCCACGAGGAACACCGGCAACCAATCAGAACTTAGCACGTCACCACCGTGGATGCCACCTTACCATCACACACCGGGCCCCAAGGACATGTGTCGACTAATTGCATGATCGCATAGCCAAAGAAAGGGCTATGCGATCATGCGACAGGCAACCAAAAGCTGCCACATGACCACCTCTACCAGCGGGCCCACAATGAACAAACCATGGGCACCAAATTAGACAGTGGGTGCATGATTGCATGGGGAAAGAATATTGCATGTGATCACACACTGACCATAGATCTTCAATCTCTGACACCTGGCAATGAAAAGAACTGGGACCCATGAACCAACCGTGAAGCATTCAGCGACCACGCGACTAACCATTCGCAAGTTCATGAGATGTTAGCCGCTAACCACCAAGAATGAAGAGATTGCACGACTGAAGAGAAAAGACTGCCCGCCAGGTCGCTGAATGCTAAGGGATAAACCACTAGAAACCAGTGAACAGGAGATAACCACAAGTCACCAAGTCACGGAAAGAACTAAACTACCAGCCAAGTGAACAACAGGAAGAAACAAACCCACATGGATAGGTGGCGAGCGGTTGCATGATCACATGTCAGTGAAGTCTGACATGCGTCCATGCAAAAGCTAATCAGAGAAGAGCCCTTGAAAATCCAGGCCCACCACCCATCGCACCTGCGCAGTTAGGAAATGCCAGCAAATAGGGAACAAGTGCGAGGTTGAAAACACAATGTTTTCGATAGAAAAGACCAAAAACACACAAGGCTTTCAATAGACTGAAAGATAAGCACACAAAAGTAGGAAGCACAGTGTCGAAAACAATGAAGGCCGAAAACACATAGACTGAAAACATCATAGATTTTGAAAACACTGTGGGTTTTCAACACTGTGGCAAATTTTAAAAATGCTTCCCGCAGACCTTAGAATTTGAATATCTTTCTGGGCTTTATGATTCAGCAAGTGCAAATTGGACCAGAGCCTAGTGAAACATAAAAGAGCACAGGGCAGGACATTTAACAAAAACATTTTTAGGGAGGAGGCCATTTTCACAAGATTTTGCTATGATAGAAAATTGGCCTAACAATCTTGATAACTTAGTATAACATGGGAATCATCTCTAGGTTGTGGGACCTATGCTAACTGAGATGAGACCTCTAGGTTCTAGGCTAGTTCCTCTTGGATAATCACCTTAATTTTTTTTTAGACATGAAAGTAAAACTTTTGAGGGAAAGGGATAGAAGGAGTACTTGAAAGTAAAAATGCTTGAAAGCAAACTACCTACTAGGTGATGCACCAAAATGATGGTATGAATTGCAGTATAAAAGATGGATTCAATGAACGAACTTAGGTCTAGGAGATCACAACTCACTAAATAGGTTTGCATAAGTATTTCATAGAAGGGTCTACAAATTAAAGAGGGTATTCAGGGAAAGAGATCTTCTTTCACAAACAATAACACTCTTTTGAGTTAGACAACAATCTATGACCTGCAAACAAACATTCACCTCTGCAACTAGGTATAGGAATGAGACAAAATTGTTAAGGGGTTATAGTATACCCACAAAAGCATTCACATCAAATCATCCACAATAATACATAGAATTGTAGGAAGAAAGAGGGATCAAGAACCCTAAGATATCACTAAGAAGCATACAACATACTGAATTCATTAAGGGATAACTCACACAAGAAGGCATAGGGACATGAGAAATGCCACAAAATATCTTCAATATCTGAATTATCGATGGGAGCTTACAGAATGTAGAAAACCAGAGGACAGAAAAATGTTACAGATAGCCTCCTAAGAAAAGATATTTTTCTCTTTACAAAATGTGAACTCTGAGCTCTAAAAGCTCCAAAAAATAATATATACATCTCCATTTGGCACACAGGCCAAAACAAAACCTAATTAAGGTTACATAGATTTTACTTAGAATAATAGCTAACCCTAACTCTATCAAGTCTGATCATAAATGTATCCTTTTTAACATCATGATCGATCAGATATTTGTGTGCCCATCCTGTACTGCATCCACCCATGGAAAAGCAACCTGGATTCATCAACTTCTTCTGCACAAAATTCTCACCATGAATGCTAAAATGGTACCTCACAGGGACAAGAATCAACCCATGATGGCTGCCCAGACTTACTCATCATTTCTTTCAACTGAAAACATCCTGAAGACATAAATTTTCTAAGCTACCTTCTGCAGCTGCAGCTTGCTGGATCAATCGCTGGCAAAAAACCCTCTGTAGAGATATTCAAATTTGAATTATAATGGCCAATCGGTCATTTTAAAATGTGGTTGTTGATGTCTTTTATCTTCCAGGAGATGGAGGGCCCAGATTAATTTTATAATAGTCATGGGCCCCTTGAAAAGTCAAAAGACCACGTCATCAGTAGTGCCCAATAGAAAATGAGTACATCAGAGAAGACTGACACCTTAGAAGTCAAAGGAACCTGGACCCTGCATCGGACAGTGGTCACATGATCTCATGGGCTCAAAAGATTCCATGTGATCATGTGACCACCATAGATCTTTCTTCCCTGCCATCTCGCTAAGATACTCAGCCCCACTATCTTATATCCAGTCATTGCTACGCGGACCAATCAAATTCAAGCACATCAGCAAATGAGGACCCACCCGACATAGCTCTGACAGCAGAATGAAATTAATGGTCGAGGCATAATCTCATGTGTCAGAAAAAAACCTTGAGAAGATACGCCAGTCATTGATCCTTAAGGGACTCAATCGGTCGGGCCTGCTTTGACATATTATCCAAATCATCACCCTCTACCAATTAAATGCTTCCATGTAGGACACCGTGGCAATGGACCCACACAAAGTTGAAGCACTGTGATGCCGCTACCATATCAACGGTTGTCCCATGATCACATGGGATCGGGAGATCCCATGTGGTTATGCAACCATTGTTGGATCTTATATCAACTGAGAATTGGGCCCACTGAGATAGGTGTCACCCTGTCGCATGATCACATGGGCTCATAATATTTCATGCGGACATGCGATAGTCACAAGTTAAAAGGGGAGCCACCTTGGAAAGTATTGTCAGGAGACTTAGCCATTTGTAGGAAATATTAAAACGGACCCCGCCCGACAACCTAGAGACTTAACACATGAAGGTGGTCACTTTTAAAGGGCATGTGCATTATAGTATACCCACAAAAGTATTCACATCAAATCATCCACAATAATACACAGAATTGTAGGAAGAAAGAGGGATCAAGAACCCTAAGATATCATTGAGAAGCATACAAAATACTAAATTCATTAAGGGATAACTCACACAAGAAGGCATAGGGACATGAGAAATGCCACAAAATATCTTCAATATCTGAATTATCGATGGGAGGTTACAGAATGTAGAAAACCAAAGGATAGAAAAATGTCACAGATAGCTTTCTAAGAAAAGATATTTTTCTCTTTACAAAATGTGAACTTTGAGCTCTAAAAGCTCCAAAAAACAATATATACATCTCCATTTAGCACACAGGCTGGAGAAAAACCTAATTAGGGTTACATAGATTTTACTTAGAATAATAGCTAACCCTAACTCTATCAAGTCTGATCATAAATGTATCCTTTTTAAGATCATGACTGATCAGATATTTGTGTGCCCATCTTGTACTGCATCCACCCACGAAAAAGCAACCTCGACTCATCAACTTCTTCTGCACAAAAGTCTCACCATGAATGCTAAAATGGTACCTCATAGGGACAAGAATTGACCCATGACAGCCACCCAAACTTCCTCATCATTTTTTTCAACTGCAAACATCCTGAAGACATAAATTTTTTGAGCTACCTTCTGCAGCAACAGCTTGCTGGATCAATCGCTGGAAAAAAACCCTCTGCAAAGATATTCAAATTTGAATTATAATGGCCAGTTGGTCATTTTAAAATGTGGTTGTTGATGTCTTTTATCTCCTGATAGATGGATAGCCCAGATCAATTTTACAATAGTCACGGGCCCCTTGAAAAGTCAAAAGACCATGTCATTAGCAATGCCCAATAGAAAATGAGCACGTTGGAGAAGACCGACACCTTAGAAGTCAAAGGAACCTGGACCCTGCATCAGACGGCGGTTGCATGATCGCATGGGCTCAGAAGATTCCATGTGATCACGCGACCACCATAGATCTTTCTTCCCTACAATCTCTCTAAGATACTTAGCCCCACTATCTTATATCCAGTCATTGCTACATGGACCAATTGAATTCAAGCACATTAGCAAATGAGGACCCACCCAACATAGCTCTGATGGCAGAATGAAATCAACGGTCGGTGCATAATCTCATGTGTCAAAAAAACACCATGAGAAGATACACTAGCTATTCATCCTTAAGGGACTCAGTCAGCTAGGCCTGCTCTGACATATTATCCAAATGATCACCCTCAGCCAATGAAATGCTTCCATGTAGGGCACCATGGTAGTGGACCCGCACAAAGTTGAAGCGCTATAATGCCGATACCATATCAATGGATGTCACATGATCACATGGGATCGGGAGATCCCATGCGGTTATGCAACCATCGTTGGATCTTATATCAACTGAGAACTGGGCCCACTGAGACAGGTGTCACCCTATTGCATGATCACATGGGCTCAGAAGATTCCATGTGAACATGCGACAGCCACAACTTTCAAGGGGAGCCACCTTGGAAAGTATTGTCAGGAGACTTAGGCATTTGTAGGAAATATTAAAAGGGACCCCACCCGACAACCTAGAGACTTAACACATGAAGGTGGTCACTTTTAAAGGGCACGTGTGTTTAGAGGGATTTAAGTGGCCCAAAAAGGTAACACAAAATTAGAACGTGACCTAGGGGTTTAAAGGTTTTTAAAGCACAATAGTTAGATTTATGAATTTTTTTTAACTGCAGACCAGGGGATAAAACAAATTGCAGAGCCCAAGAGACAAGACCTAAAGCCATGAAACCTTCAGGGATGCTCGGCAAGATAAAATTACAGACTTGGAATAGGATATAGCCAAATTTGTATAGAATAGGAAAATTAGGGTAACACATACCATTTGAAGGAGGAATGTCACATAAAGCATTACTTTCAATGAAGAATGAGAAATTGTCTATAACCCTCTAAGATGTGGGGTTTTCTCTAGACTTTTCCTTGATGTCTGAGATGACATTGAAATCTCCTCCTAAGATAGTTGGAAGGTCATGGAATCTACTAAAGTGATCAGCTAGGGATTCCCATAAATGGAGTTTGTCATGAGGGGAAGAAGGGCCATAGACATTGAACAAAAGGAAATTGGCATCAAAGCTAGAAAACTTAAAAATTTGCCAATTTGGATTTGCAGACAACAATTTACCATGCATTCCCTTTTCCTTCCAAAGAGATAAGAAGCCTCCAGGCCCCCTAGATGAAGGGACACTGGAAAAATCCCAAAGAGACCATTTGGAAATGAACTTATCATATGAGGCTTGAGATAACTTGGCCTCTTGGAGGATGATGATATCAACTTGAGAGGAATCGATACATTTTTTGATTCTACTTCTTTTGTCAGGAGAATTTATGCCCCTGACATTCCAAGATAAAATCTTCATTGGGAATTTAGAGCAACATGCTCTCCTTATTCTAATGATTGGGGAAAAGGAATCCAATAGGGTAGATTGGATACCTGCTTCTATTTCCTATTTGGTTTTAGAGGAAAGAGGTCTCCTACCCCTCTTTCTAGGAGTGTTACCTATAGATGCTGATGACAAAGATACTTGAAAGCTTGGTGACTGAGATACAAATAATTCCTGAGAATAGTTAAAACCCTTCTCTTTGTCTGGAGAGGATATCATATAATTCAAATTCTAATCTTGAAACTCTGCTTTAGCCACAATCTCAACAATAAGTTGTGATGCAACTGAGATGAGGATGGTGTTAGACATGAGCTGAAGTTCTTGATCCAAGAATAGGGGAGTGGGGGAATGTGGAGCATGAGCAAAGGGTTGGCTGTTGAAAATTAAATTCCACACAACCTGGTTAGCATAATCCTCTTTGCCAAATTGACACTGAGAAAGTAGGGGATGATCAATCCATGATGCTAAAGAAGAATGAAGAGTAATCTTACAGATAGGTAGGAACCAAGGGAGGTGAATGCTGGATGAAGGCGATGGTGTTGAGAAGAGTAAAGAGTGAGGAGGAAGAGATGAGACTAACAAACTAGAAGGTTTAGGAGCTTGGATTAGAAGTAGAGGTGGATTGTAAGCAGTTGAGGTAGCTTTAAAAAAGAGTAGAAGATTGACATAAGCAAAAAAGGAGGAGACTATGGAGCTGAAAAAATTTGTAGCCTCTGAACTAATAGGCTTGATAGGAAGAATACATGAGTTGGGAGAAGAAGAAGGAGCTTGGGGGATGACTTGCAGTGGGAAAGAAGGAGCTGACAAGGAGGTCTAGGAGAAAAACATAGGGTTGGACACAAAGCTCTAACAAATGATGAAAGAAGACTTCTCAAGATTTTGGCATTGGTGCAAAAAATGGCCCAAAGAATTAGAGAGATGATCAAAATAAACTAGATCCCTAAACTCAATAGACTAACTCCAAACCCTAAATTTAGAACAAATTGAGAGTTTAAACGGTCTATTTTTGGACTACTTCAGTAGAAGGAATACTCTAATTGGGAGATGCAGCTAGAGAAAAGGGACAAGATCCTGCTTGACAAAGATACCAAAGGTGTTAGCCAGAATTTCCACCTTAGCAAGGTCTCTATATTCTAATGGAAGGTGGGGAAAAGAGACCCAGTGGGGCATGAACGAGGGAAAGGATAGATTAACATCAAAATGTGGGATCCAAGGCATAGTGAAGATCCCTATACCTTTACAAAACCAACCCTTAAATTTGTGCACTGACAATTTGCAATCACAGGAATCAAAAATTGCAACAAAAAATAGAGAATCTTTCTCGTATAGAAACAACTCCAAGAGGCCTTCCCAAGAAGCACTAGCCTAAGAAATTAGATCCTCAAAATTAGCATGGGTTTGTAACTTACCAATAAGCGCCGAAGACCTTAAATGATCAATAGATGAATGGATCATGTCAAAAGGAAAATTTACCCTTGGCTCCGCTAGCAGTTGTTGGTGAACCTCCTTTCGAGGGAGCTAATCCTGCTTCTGATGGAAGTGGGGATTAAGACATGCTCATGGATATGAGGGTTTGGATTGAAGGTACCTCTATAATGGGTGGGAATGCTATTAGGGAAAGAAATGAATGTGGGCTGTGCAACTGGGACACGATTAGGAGAGGAGATAAAAGGTGGGTAGCCAGAAAGTGAAATAAAGGGTGTGGGAGGGAAGGATAAAATGGGGAATGAGCTGAAGGGTGATAGAGGCTGGGAATCTTGGCATATACAAAAAATAGGCTAAGGAGAAAAGGTTCAAATACGATGGGTTTGGACATGGCGACACATTGATAAGGAGGTCAGGGAAAGGATCTCCCACGAAGAGGAGATCTGCTTGCTCTTGCATGGACCGATAGTTGAGGGCCAAGAATTCCTTCGAACATAAAAGCTTCGTAAAAATGCCTTGAGGGAACGTGATTTGGGAGACCATACTTCTTCTTGTGGTTTTGATAGGAAGAAAGAGACAAAGAGTTGACAATAGTACGATCCCTCCATTTCCCTTGCTGAAAAACCCATTGGGGAACATGCACTGAAGATTTGAGCTGGGCCAGATCTATTGTATCAAACAAGACATCAGCCCACTTAGCGTGAAGTTTGGGAGCCCTAATCTTGTCAAAACCCTTGCTCGCAAGGTTTGAAAAAGGTGCATCGACAACTGAGTCACTCTAATACCCACTACACCTTCCTGATAGATCATTGGTACCCACTGCCACTCCCTTGACAGTGTGTACACCTCCCTTAGCTGCATGTACATTCTACCAAACCTCCATAGGGGCACCCTACATATTCTCTAGATTCTCTACACTCGCCATTCTCTCATGTATAGTATAAAGATTATCAGCAATGGAAATATAGTTAACTATAGTAAGAGGCACTATATAATGAAGCACTACAAAGCTATAATATTAAAAGACTAAGGGTAGATAGTAGGAAATTAAAGAGAAGATACTATATGGTAATAGGAGTGGTTACTATATGGTAATAGAAGTTCTTGCATCATCAATATCCTCATATGCAGGCAATAGTTTTATGGGGAATGAAAATATTGGATATTCAACTGATGTTCATTTAGTTGTGGGTGTTTTATCCTCAATTACCCTTTTTACATGCAACAAGGTGTTCATGGGACATGCTAAACCAATATCATGGCTATCTGATAGACACTTTAGGGGTCAAGGTTAACACATAGTATTAATGATTATCAAAGAGATCAACAAAGAAAAATATGAAGGCATTTTCTACAGAGTAGTTGCCATTTTAGTGGGAGATGTAAATTTTTTCATGATATAAATATGCTCAGATTCAATCAAAACCACTATCAGCCGGCAAGAAGATACAAGTAAAATAATGCACAAAGAAGTTATAGATACTATTAAAGTTGACTTTATTTAGCTGGCTATTATTTTTCTTATTCCTTATTTTGGAGTGGGGGGCATTACGCATAGTCATACTTATGGAATTTTTTGTTGAAAAGGTCATGGAGAAAAAACTTGTTTACTTGTTCCTACTATATGTGTTCCATTGAATGCATATTTAGTAGAAATGATAAAATAGACACTAAGTATGCACCCAACACAACAAGTACTGGTTATTCCCCCACTCTGATTTTAGACACTAAGTATGCACCCAGTACAATAATTTTTTTTTGGGTGTAGTGTATATTGACTCGTAATCTAAAACTGTTTGTCCTTAAATTGAAAATTTTTTAGCAAGCTTTTGATAAACTTCAAATGAGATGAGGAAAAATTAAAATGCTATTATTAATAGAGTAGATAATTTTTTAAGAAAATTAAATTATAAAGAGTAAAGATAAAGAAATCCAATTATCAACCTAAGTAGAATACAATCTGTGCCTTGTGAGGATCATGCAAGATTTAAAGCTACATGTGGTTCTCAATTCTTTATTACAGACTAAGTTTTTTGAGAAGGGCTCTTTTAGACTCCCAAATCTGATAAAATATTACTCACAAGCTCTAACGTCTTTGACAATAATACCTTTTGTCACATTAGGACGATCTTGAGGAGTATAAGAATATGTGTCTTCACATTTAATTTGTACTAGAAAACCCCCCAAAAAACTAGTTTCTACTCAAAAATTATTGTTGAAGCTTCTGTAAATGGTTCTTATTAGATCTTATCGTGTCAGTATCACAACCAACATACTCAGACTAGACAAGATTATTGAAATATATGTAAAATTTCATTAACTACATGTGGGAAATGAGTTGAAACCTAAATAAATACCCTCATCCCAAGTATAAATGAATCTAATGCAACTGAAAACAAGGCATAAAAAAAAGTAAGAAAAAGGTAGACATTTGGTTTAGTTAACTATTTATAAAAGGGTATGAGAACGAAAAACATGGTTTAGTTACTATTTAGAAATATGTAACATCACAAACAATTTTTTACTACTCAAGTAAAACCAAAAATTTAGATCGACAATTTTGCACCATATAGACATCTTACCTAAAGGAAGTACTTGGAAAGATCTCTTTACATTAGTTAAGAAAGCCAAATTTTACTTGATCAAGTAAAACAAAGAAACTGCAGCACAACATTGCTCAATATCTAGAAACATCTTACTTGCAGGCACATCAACAACACTAATATAAACCTCTTATCTTTAACTACTCTCAAATTTTCAAAAATCATCTCTAGATAGACTTATGTTAATTCCATCCTATATTTTTACTGCTCTTTCACCTTCTACACCTTCTACATAAACCTATTTGATGATTTAAAAAATAGTATGAGTTAAAATGAGTTGAACTTGTTTAACTTTTCGAACCTTGTCTCTAGATATATATTTATAAGTTTTATCCTGTATGATTATTACTTATTCACCTTCTACAAAAATCTATTTGGTGCAAAATTCAAGATTAATTCTAGGTAATATTGCATGTTCATATTTTTCCTATGTCATGTACATATACAATTTTAAACTAACAAGAATATGGAAGATTTTAAAGTTTAATATGAATTAGGCTCTTAGGTGAATTCTACTATTCAAAACTGGCAACGAGTATCATAATATCCATGTCTATTAGAGAAAAATGAGAGAATATCCATTTCTATTAGAGAAAAATGAGAAACCATAATGATCATAAATTTGCTATGTGCCAAAGGGATAGAATAATAGAATTTGACGTGAAGGTTGCATGGAAGATTTTAAAGATGAATATGATTAGAGTCTTGTGAATGATACTATTAAAAAATGGCGATGAGTATCACAGTAGCCATTTCTATTAGAGAAAAATGAGAAAACATGATGATCATAAATTTTCAAATGTGCCAAAGGGATAGGCTAACATAATTTGATGTGAAGGATGCAACATGTAAGATTGCTTCTTATAAATACAATGACAGATGGGTCAAAATAAATTTCTTGTATAGATGCAATATACATATCACAGAGTTATCTTTATAGGTATAAGAGATGCAATTTTATCCATGAGAAAATATGGGTATCTACCACAATTTTTTTTATAGCTACTACAATAAGAGGATGTTTATTATTAATGGTAATCTATTTGGTGCTATAGAAAGATCTGAAGATAATTAAGGTAAGAGGAGACATTAATGTGACAACAATGATACTATAGTTTTTGATAGATAAAAGCAGCAAGAGGGTTCTGACCCATGGTACAGAAGGACTAGAAGCACATTAACAACATATTAATAGCACAAGTCTAGAGCATTTCATCACCAGTTTGTCAGCAGAAAGACCAAAGTCTAATCTGCCTCTATAAAAAACAAACAAAATAGTTCTTTTCAAAAAAATTGAACCAGAGTATCTTAAGAAATTAGTAGCAATAAAATTAATAGTACCCTGTTAGGCATGGCTAGACCATGAACTAGGAAGATTAACCTTCAAATAGTAAAGAAACATAGAGAACTTAGGGCCATCATGCCCAATCAAAAATAAAAACCTCATGACAATGATACTATAGTTATTATTGAAGAAAGAGAATATAAAATAGTAACCATAGTATAAGGAAAATACATCAACTATAATGAACATGTATCTGCAAAGATCTCGAATAGAATCCATAACAATTTTCATCTTAAAATAAAAATATTCAAATTCTTGTCAAGTTGTAAACCTAAAAGTGGAGGAAGTATAACAATTTATTTCAATACAATATCTTACACAAAACTTTTCAAAGAGGAGGTCGCATTTTCTAAATAAAGAAATGCTTTATAGGAATCTAAAAGAATGTCATCACAATGAGTAATAATATCAAAGGCATACATAAATATACAAGATTAAGTTGTAGCCATTTTGATATACAAAGAGAAATCCCTCAAATTAGGAGAGCAATTTATATTTGATGCAACCCTTGAAAATTTTTCATTTGGGTTTTTAATAGAACATTAGTTTAGGACTTTTTTAACCGAAAATCCATTTCATTTAAGTTGGGTAGGGAATGGTCAAATAAGAAAAAAAATGGGAAAAAATTACTTAAACAATGGTTATCAAAACTACTTAGATAAATGAGGTATGACGGGTACTTTAGAGGCCAAACCCTTTCTAGATCGAATAATGATGTCTTTGTTCTACTTTTAATGAAAGAATTTTTTTATAAATAACGCTCAAAGAAAATCCATCAAATCAAGAGGTAGAAAATAGAATTTGAAGATTGAATTAGAAGTATATAGGATAGATACAAGAATTATAAATTGGGAAATGAAAGGCAAGTTTCATTATTGGTAAAACATAAAAATAAGATCTATATCATTATCACAAAATTATAAAATAGGGCAAGGGATGACAATTGGTCGACAAAAAAATATAATTTCAAGGAGCAAAGCTCCCACATAAAGCCTATTGGCTTAATCATTTCACATTTTCATATGATCAAAGACAAATGTCATGAGGCTATACGAAAATCTCTTTCAACCAAAAATGACAAAACACCAAAATATATTTTCACACATAAAATCTATCATAGAACCATCTTTATGTGGAACTCCACTTTTCATAAAAGTCATACACATAAAGTATAAATATAAACACCATTAATTATTCACTTAATATTCTCCTTTTTTATCTAATATGGAACCTAATTAAAAAAAGAATATATTTAAATATGTTTTAAAAAAAAATTTAGAAAAATATTTATATGTTAGGGGAGCACCCACAATGCAATAGTAAGTTGTGAGCCTCTCATTTGGGAGGTCTTTGCTTCAAGTCTTCTTGAACCCCATGTTGATCTTGGCTTCGACCTATTACCTATAAATGTAACAATCGCATTTTTCATGATTGTTCCTCTCCCCCCAAAATTATCTTTCAAAAAATTCATCATGTTGTTAAGGAGAACTTTTTCTATTATGGAAGATCTACTTATCTTGTAGGAATGCCCTAGACAGCTACCCAGGATAAAAGATAGAACTATGTGTGGAGTAGTCCTCCGATAGGCTGGACCCAAGCCAATTTTGATGGTGCTGCCAAAGGGAACCCAGGTCAAGATGGAAGTGGAGGGATCATCAAGAACTGCCCTAGCCTTGGTATTGCTACTATTAGTTTTCCTCTGGGTTCCCCATCCAACCATTATGCTAAAGCTTGTCTGACTCTCTAGGTCACCAAGATAGCACACGAAATGGGGGTCAAGTGGCTCTGGTTGGAAGGAGATTCGATGAACATCATCAACTACTTAAACCTCACTTACTCTCCTTCCTAGATAATCTCTAATATCATTGCTGATACTCATGTCATTCTTAATTCTTTTGAAAAGTTATACATCTCTCGCGTGTACAGGGAAGCCAACAGTGTGGCTGATTGGTTTGTCAATCTAGCTGTCACGAAGGATGCTAAGATGACATGGAAAAAAGGAGAAGATTTTCCCATTTACGTGAAGAGTATCCTTGATAAGGAAAGATTCCAATGCACCGAAGGTATTATAATTCTTCCACAATGAATAGCACAGAGGACTATTACTGCTGTCACCCCAATATAGATAGATTCACTTAGTTTAGAATCTCCAATTAGCCCTCTGGGCTATTTTTCTTTCCTATGATTTATTAATTTCAGCTTTCTCTAGCCTTCTTTGCTCTATTTTTCTGTGGCTTTTTTGGCCCTAGCCTTCTTGTGGCCTGTCTCTTGACTATTCCGTTCTAGCTACTTTCATGACTTTTTAAGCTGCGGGTTTCAAGAACCCTGTAAAACCTATTTTACTTAATAAAAAACATTCTATTGTTGATCATTTGAACCTTTGCAATGATTTGATTACTTGGATGTTTGTCTAAAATTGTTCACTCCATTTTTAGAAGATACTGTATACTCTTTTTGAACAAGTTTCTCAATGTTCATTAAATTATGTTTTAAACTGGGAATAAAATAAACATTAGACATCTATTTCTTCTACCCCTTCTTGGTTAAAATGTTGATGTTTTGTTTTCCTTTGACTTCTACTTTATTGTCATTTCCTAATGTTACATCAACTTTTACACTCTCATCTAAAGTAAAAAACATTTCTAAAATCCCTATCATATGATTGATACAACATGAGCCCCAAAATCATACATCTTTTTCATTTTCTTGTGTAACACTGGATGCAAAAAACATGGTACTTTTTTCTAGTTTTTGGTTTTTGTTTTATTTTGTGAAATTTTCATTTTAATGCCTAGAATCATACTATTTCTTTCTATATTCTTTCAAAAAATGCCCATATTTTTTTCAATAATGGCATTGGACATGAGATCTACCATACCTTTGGCCTTGAGGCTGATTTTGAAATACATTTTGTGTTGTCTTGTGGCTTCTACCTCTTCCACTTGATCTTCTTTTTGATAGGATTCTTCTTCTACCTCTAAGAAATTATTCGTCTACCTATGAAATTTGTTCTTCCTCTTCCTCTACTAGGGCTGATTGAAACTTGTGAATTGAAATCATGATCCAGGAATGTGTTTTCTAAATTTACACCCTATGTTCATATAAAATAAGATATGCATGGAGGTCATCAACTAAAAACTGTAATAGGTTCTTTGTTTCCTCTATGACGACAAAAAATTACTCAAAATTTATGGGTAAACTTCTTAGAATTTTCTTAACCGCTCTCCTATCCTCAAGTGCATCTCCATGTGATCTACTTTAATTTACTAGTCCAATGATTTGGATGAAGAATGAATCTATAGATTCACTATCCTTAATATAGGTTGTTTCATTTAGTCTCTTCTATACATTTGTTTAATATTTCTACTTTAACCTTTTTCGTACCTTGATAGGCTAGTTGAAGAATATCCTAAGATTTTTTGGACCTTTTTGTTGGTGCATTCCTTGGGAAAATGAGCTCATACACTAATTGGAGGATAAATAAAAGTTCTTTTCAATCCTTATTTCTAGTATCTTAGAATAAGTCCTTCTCTTCTTGAGAGATAATGCATTATATTGATAAGTTCCTACTTATCAATTGATGAGCTTAAGGGGATATCTAATGAATGGTTCATAAGGCCCAACACTTGGAGAAGGTTTTTCAAATGGGGTTACAAGAAGAGTGGGTTTAACCATAGATAAAACTTCATAGTTAAGCACGTTCAACCTGGAATAGTACTAGGATGGGTGACCTCCTGGGAAGTCCTGGTGCTTTTCCTCTGTATGCATCACCTATATCAAATTATTTCTAAGTGTTCCATTCATTCAAAGGAGGGATGGGTTCATGTGAACAAGTACTCATCAAACATAGTTAAATGAGTTTGACTAAAAAACTACACAATTAAATCTTGATAGAAATATCCTAATGTATTATATGTTATTGCTTTAGCTAGTTCTTGAAAATAATTCTCTACTAGTTTGCATAAATATTATGAGAAAAATAATTCCCTCATGGTTATTTTCTAGTAGTCGTAGTTATTTTCATTAGACTATGATATTTTTGTATTTGTCAAGCTTGTGTTTGCTACCATTAGTGATAGTTAGAACACCTTGGCTCTTTGAAGACCTTCTATAAAAACCTTGTTTAGAGATGATACCCATTTTGAGAATCTTCAACACTGCTAAACAACTTTTAGCTATGATACTATTGTTGGAAAAAGATAGAGGAAAGAAACAACACTAAAACAGATAAAATAGAACATAGTAATAAAACAAGGATAAATTGAACTATCATATAATAATTGTGTGTGTGTGTGTGTGTGTATACATATATACATATATAGTGTGTATGTGTCTGTATATATGTATATACATATTAACACACACAAATATATATATGTGTGTGTGTGTGTGTGTGTACGCGCGCGCGCGTGTGTAGGATCATGGTTTGCCAAACTAGGTCCTTAAGTGGCAATGAAAATTCAGAAAATCAGGTTTAGGCAAGTTGACATAAAAAATTTGAACAAGTTATAAATATTATATAAAAAATATGTAACAAGAGAATCTGTAAAAAATTGAATTTACTTTCTAAGATACTAGCCCTTTTTTGAAAAAAAATTATTGTATATGTTGAAAATTTCAAATTTCAATGTAGTAGTACAAAAACTTCAGGAAAAAAATAAGAAGTAGGTGTATGTCTGACCACATTAAACACAATCAAATGATAAATTTTTTTAACAATATTTTGGATATAAGTAGTAGACTCATGTCCAGATGTGACACATATTTTTTTGTAATTTTTTTCTAGTAAATAATTAATTATGATTTTTCTTTTACAACTTTTCCAAAATACAAAAACTCATGTCTAACCACGTTAACTTAGTCTAAACTTTACCAAATTGAAAATTTTTTTTATTTTTCTTATAGTGGAAAAATCATAGAATGTGACACATGTTTTAGATTTCAAAAATGTTATACAGTTTGAAAGTTATAGCTATTTTCAATAACTCTATCAGTCAGGACTAGAAAGATAACAAGTAGGTGTATGTCTGACCACATTAAAAAAAATTAAATGATAATGTTTTTTTATATGATTCTAGATAAAATTAGTAGACTCATGTCTAGATGTGATATATTTTTTTTTGTATTTTTTTTCCAAGTAAATAATTAATTATGATTTTTCTATTGTAAATTTTCTTGAATATAAAAACTCTCGTGTCTGACCACCTTAACTTAGTCTAAACTTCATCAAATTGAAAGATGATGAAGGGTGCTCCCCTTAATACCTCAAACACATAACAAAAATAGAGAAACAACAACAATATGCAAGAACAGAAAATTGGCTTCTTATTATCTCCACAAATGTGGAATTACAAACTTTCAGAATTACAATATGCAAAGCCACATGGGCATTCCCTTACAATATTCTGTAGGACAAAGCCTCGAACTATTACCTAGATCTACTACTCAGCACTATTCTGAACTACCTAAGACAATAATATAGCCTTCCTTATATAGGCAATTCCCCACCGCCTGGGAAGGTTCCAGAATTTTAGCCAATAAGGCCGACCAAACTTAGAATTATTTTATTTTACATTTTATTACATCATAGTCGGCTCAAGATAACCTTTGAAACTCGAACAGAAATTTTGAAGAAAATTATTTTTCGCCATTTCAGGTGGCCCAACTTCCGAAGACCATAAGTCATCACCAGTTGACCCGATCGGCTATTATAACCCCATTTCAGAAATGCCACGAAGCACTCTAGAGGCTTGACCAACACAAGCGCTCGTCACCCAAATTTTTGACCTCATCCGGGGCCTCTAAAGCATTCAAAACTGAGTTCAAAGTTTCTGTACCCTGCTGCCAATACCGAAAATCTTCAATATCTTCCAATATACACTTGATCTGGCAATGAAACTTTACTGGCAGACTTATATGACCAAAATGAACCTCCAAGAAAGAAATCAGATCATTCTGAGCACATACGAAAATTACCAAAAATAGTAACTTTCCATAAATAGCAGCTCTGCACAAAATAGCCCTTATTGAATACAAAAATAGAAATATTTTTGGGTGATGCAAGATTGCTCTTACACCCAGGATGCTCCTGCATCAGACACCCGGGGTAATTTGAGAAGTGACCCTATCACGACTCAGGTGTGCAGAGGAAAACCAAGACGGCTAACCTCCTCCTTTGTCAGCCATGATGAATCTTCAACAGGTCATCCTTTCCACTTGACCAGATATTCTTCATATGCCCTATTCCTTGTGCTTCTGCCAACACGACTGTCCAGTATATCTTCGATCTCCTTAGTGTCTGAACTAGTTGCTGGAATACTCCACTGTGCTGCTGTGATCTCATCTTCAACACCTCCTTCATGATACTTTGTCAGATCTGAAATGTTAAACACTGGTGAAATATTTAGCTCAGTAGGAAATTCTACCTCATATGCGTTTCCTGAATCATGTTTCTTCAGTATCCTACACGGTCCAAACTTTTTCATTTTCAGCTTGTTATATGTACCAACTAGAAACCGCTCCTTCCGCAAATGAACCATGACTTCATCACCAACCCAAAATTCCTTATACCTCCTTTTCACATCTGCCTTAGCCTTATACTGTGCATTCATCTTGGTAATATGCTTCCTCACCTCTTCATGGATGTTCTTCAAGTGTTCTGCAAAATCCTCAGCTTCAGCACTACTTATTTCTCCTTTATCTATCTTCCTCAATTCAGATGCATTTCTTGGACTAATGCCATATACAATCTAAAATGGTGATTTACCAGTGCTCCTGTTGACAGAATTATTGTATGCAAATTTCGCCTGTGGTAAAATCAAATCCCATCTTGTTGGCTTATCTCCAACCAAACATCTCAACAAATTTCTCAAACTCCTATTCGCCACCTCTGTCTGTCCATCAGTCTGTGGATGATGTGATGAAATAAACTTCAAATCTGTCTTCAACTTCTTCCACAATGTACGCCAGAAATATCCAACAAACTTAGTGTCCTGATCTGAAACTATGGTCTTTGGCAAACCATGAAGTCTAACTACTTCTCTGAAAAATAATTCTGCTACATGAACAGCATCATTAGTCTTCTTGCAGGGAATAAAATGTGCCATCTTTGAAAATCTGTCAACCACCACAAAAATTGAATCGTGTCCCCGCTGTGTCCTCGGTAAACCAAGAACAAAGTCCATGCTGATATCCTCCCAAGGCTTCTCTGGTACGGGTAAAGGCTGATACAATCCTGTATTTTTCTTCACTCCTTTCGCCATCTGACATACTCTGCAACTCTGTACAAACTTCTTCACATCTAGCTGCAACTGTGGCCAATAATAATTCTCACTAACCAAACCAAGGGTTTTATCACATCCAAAATGTCCAGCCAATCCTCCACTATGCTTCTCCTTGATGATATTCTCCCTCATAGAACTTCGTGGAATGCACAACTGACTCCCTCTGAATAGCATATCATCCTGGATGATGAAATCCAACCATTTCATCCTGTCTAGAGTAACAGGTTCTATACAAGCTTTCCAAGCTTCACCAAAATCAGGATCCTCTGGATACAAATTATTGAGTTCCTTGAACCCAACCACTTCAATCTGCATTTCTGTCAGCAATAGTTGCCTTCTGCTAAGAGCATCTGCAACTCTATTAGACTTTCCACTCCTGTGTTTCAAAACAAATGTATAACTCTGCAAAAACTCAACCCATTTCAAATGCCTCTGATTCAACTTTCCTTGACTATTCAAATATTGCAAAGCTTGATGATCAGTATACAAAACAAACTCCTTAAGAAGTAGATAATGTCTCCACTTCTTTAATGCCTGAACTATAGCATAAAATTCCTGATCATAAACAGAATATTTTCTCTTGGCATCATTTAACTTCTCACTGAAATAAGCAACAGGTTTACCTTCTTGGCTCATAACAGCTCCTATTGCAGTACCACTAGCATCACAATCTACTTGAAACACCTTATTAAAATCAGGAAGTGCTAAAACAGGTTGTTCTGTAACTTTTTGTTTCAACAATTGAAAACTCTTTTCTGCCCCATTAGTCCACTTAAACTCTTTTCTATCCCCTCTCATTGTTTCAGTCAAGGGTCCACAAATACTGCTAAAATTTTTGATAAACTTTCTGTAAAAGCTAGCTAGACCATGAAAAGATCTTACCTCAGTAGCACTCCTTGGAGTAGGCCATTCAAGGATAGCCTGTACCTTCTCTGGGTCCATTTTTAGACCTTCTGCTGAAACTACAAATTCCAAATACACTAACTCTTTCTTCACAAAACTGCACTTCTTCAAATTAATCAACAATTTCTCTTCTCTCAACTTCTCAAATACCATATGAATATGCATCATATGCTCATCCAATGTCTTACTAAAGATCAAAATATCATCATGGTAAACAATGACAAACTTACCCAGAAATTCTTTCAGAACCTCATTCATGAGCCGCATGAAAGTGCTCGGTGCATTGGTTAGCCCAAAAGGCATGACTAACCACTCATACAGTCCTTCCTTTGTCTTGAAGGCAGTCTTCCATTCATCTCCTTCTCTGATCTGAATCTGATGATATCCACTTTTTAGATCTATCTTTGAAAAATACACAGCTCCACTCAAACAGTCCATAATATCATCCATTCGTGGCAATGGAAACCTATACTTGATTGTGATCTTGTTTATTGCTCTGGAATCTATACACATCCTCCACTCTCCATTCTTCTTTGGTGCTAATACCGTAGGTACAGCACAGGGACTCAGACTCTCACGGATCAATCCTTTCTGTAACAGTTCATGTACTTGTCTGTTCAACTCCTCACTTTCTGCAGGTGTCATTCTGTGTGCTGCCTTATTCAGTAAACTCGCTCCTGGGATCAAGTCCATCTGATGACTGATCTTCCTGACTGGTGGTAATCCATCAGGCACGTTATCGAATACAATATCCTGAAACTCATTCAACAAATCTGCAACTTCTACAGGAACATCTTCTACTTCCTCTTTACCAGCTTTTGGAATTAAAGCAAAACATACATGCTCATGTCTCATACCATCTAGGAAATTTCTTCCATCAACAAAAGTTATCCTTGCATTACCACATACCTTTTCTTCAGTCTCCTTCAATGGTTTTAGCTTATGTCGCACTCCATCCTTTGTCAGGGAATAGGTATTCACACGACCATCATGTACAGCACATCTGTCAAACTGCCACGGTCTACCTAACAACATATGACATGCATCCATAGAGATGATATTACACAGTACCTCATCTTGGTACCCACCGATCTTGAACTTTACCAGGCACTGTTCACTGACCATGACCTTGTGGTCATCCTGCACCCAGGCAATCCGATATGGATGTGGGTGTTTCTGTCTCTTGAGCTTCAACTTTGTCACCATCTCTTCTGACACTAAATTGTCAGTGCTTCCACTATCGATAATCACATCACAGCATTTACCCTCACACTTGCATCTAGTGTGAAACAGGCTCCTCCTTTGCTCAGGTTCATTCTCACCACTCAACAGGACTCTTCTGTTAATCAACGTTTCTCCTCTTTCAGCATCTTCAGAATTTGATGATCTGGCATCTTCATCTGTATGTGCAACTCTGGCCTGGCCTTCATTTCTCCTGTTTGTTCTGCCTTGGCGCTGAGGACATTCAAATGCCCTATGACCTTCTTCTCCACAGTGAAAACATGTTCCATGGAAGCCACCTCTTCCAGATCCTTGTCCTCTTCCTCTTCCTCTCTGATCTCTATTATTCTGATCCTGGAAGCGATTGAAATTATTTTCGCGCTGATTCTGACTACTACTGGCCTCATCCTTCTTTTTTGGATCTTTATTTCGGCCACCATATGACCGTCCACCAGATCGTCCACCGCGACCTCTTCCATTTTGTCTACTCTCAAACTTCTTGTTCAGCTTTTCCTCTACTTTTAGGGCAAACTGGTATGCCTCTTCAATACTGTTCATTTGAACTAGATTCAGCTCCTCCTGAATGCTTGGCCTTAACCCATTAAGGTATCGGGCAACTTTCTCCTTATCAGCTTCTGCATGGCTTGTTCTGATGAGAAGTCGATAGAACTCCTCTGTATACTCCTGAACAGATCTTCTTGCTTGCTTCAAACTCTGCATTTTCTTCAGTAGGTCAAGCTCATAATCAACAGGAATGAAATGTCGCTTCAATTTATCCACCATCCGATCCCATCTCGTAATTTTCTCCTTTCCCCTTCTATTTCGCTCCAACTGAATCTCTTGCCACCATATCTTCGCATGACCTTTCAGTCTAGCCTTTGCAAATTTGACCCTATCAGGATCCTCAACATCTTCATACTCAAAATATTCTTCACATTCATTGATCCAGTCGATCAATTCCTCTAGGTTAAGATTTCTAAAAAATGTAGGAACCTCAATCTTAGGTCTTTTCCCAAAATTGGAAATCGCCCGAAAAGTCTTTCTTCCTCCTGGTTCACAATTTCAACTTCTCCTTCTTGATATTCTTCTTCGGCTTCATCCTCGCTTTCGTCTCTGACATTAAGATTCATTCCTCTACGAATCTCTTCTTGCAATGCTCGCACTTGTCTCTGCAGTTCTCTAACCTCAGGTGTTACAACACCAGCTCTTCCGCCACGTTCCCTTCATGGAGGCATTTTTGCGATGCGCGCTGAAACCCTAGCCACGGTCCTGGTGCAAACTACCTCACAGTCGGCGATCTGTTTACACACTCAAGAACTCCTGCTCTGATACCACTTGATGAAGGGTGCTCTCCTTAATACCTCAAACACATAACAAAAATAGAGAAACAATAACAATATGCAAGAACAGAAAATTGGCTTCTTATTATCTCCACAAATGTGGAATCACAAACTTTCAGAATTACAATATGCAAAGCCACATGGGCATTCCCTTACAATATTCTGTAGGACAAAGCCTCGAACTATTACCCAGATCTACTACCCAAAACTATTCTGAACTACCTAAGACAATAATACAGCCTTCCTTATATAGGCAATTCCCCACCGCCTGGGAAGGTTCCAGAATTTTAGCCAATAAGGCTGACCAAACTTAGAATTATTTTATTTTACATTTTATTACATCATAGTCGGCTCAAGATAACCTTTGAAACTCGAACAGAAATTTTGAAGAAAATTATTTTCCGCCATTTCAGGTGGCCCAACTTCCGAAGACCATAAGTCATCACCAGTTGACCCGATCAGCTATTATAACCCCATTTCGGAAATGCCACGAAGCGCTCTACAGGCTTGACTGGCACAAGCGCTTGTCACGCAAATTTTTGACCTCATTCGGGGCCTCTAAAGCCTTCAAAACTGAGTTCAAAGTTTCTGTACCCTGCTGCCAATACCGAAAATCTTCAATATCTTCCAATATACACTTGATCTGGCAATGAAACTTTACTGGCAGACTTATATGACCAAAATGAACCTCCAAGAAAGAAATCAGATCATTCTGAGCACATACGAAAATTACCAAAAATAGTAACTTTCCATAAATAGCAGCTCTGCACAAAATAGCCCTTATTGAATACAAAAATAGAAATATTTTTGGGTGATGCAAGATTGCTCTTACACCCAGGATGCTCCTGCATCAAAGAATTGTTTATTATTATTGTATTAGGTGAAGCATAGAATGTAATGTATATTTCACATTTCAAAAATGTTATATTGTTTGAAATTTATAGTTGTTTTTCAAAGAGTCTATCAATTAGGACTTCTTTTTCACATCGCCACTTTTTGGCATACCATGATCCTGCACATACCCATGTGTGTGTGTGTGTGTGTGTGTGTGTGTGTGTGTGTGTGTGTATCAACATAAATTGAGGACATAAACACTTTCATACACAAAAAAGTTTTATTTTTTTATCATACGTAAAAGTCCTATTTTCTTGTAACCAAATGAAAATCCTTATGCTTTGTTTTTGCACAACTAGTACACATAAGTTAGCCCTATCTTTATTGCTACACCTATAAGTTTTTGGACTCTTCTCTCAAACCAAAAATATATCCAACCACTTTTCTCCTTTTTTTTACACACAGAATCTGTCTCAGTGTTCTACATATATGCACATCAAAGAAGATATATAAAAATAATATATTTTATTAGCTATTAAATTTTAATCTACAGTTTCTTTATGTGCATTGAATGGAGGAAAACAAAGAAAGATGGAGAAGAAGAGAAGATTCACCTAATCAAGTAGATTGATAAGACATTTGATGGAAGGTGAGAAGGAGAGATATGAGAGATGAGTAAATGCAGTTGTTTGAGATTAAATCCAACAAAACTAATTCATGAATCTGTTTTCACTTTTTGAGATGCACCAAATTAAACTAAATGCCAAGTCTTTGCAATAATGTAGATCTCATAAAACCATATATAAAAAGGTGGTAGTTAAATGCATATATGTTTTCCTAATCTATGTGTTTGGAATGACCCTATTTTTTTTGTTTTGGTTCAAAAGTTGGTAGGGGAAAGTACCTAGTAGCCATTAGGAGGTCCAATAACTCTGACATTTTTTTCATGTTTATCCCCAATTACTAATATTAAAGGATCCCCAAGAATTGTAACACATGTACCAATAGACAATCACACATGTACTAATGGCGGAGCACTTTCTTAGTTCGTCATTAGCCCATTTGCGCACAACTATCAGGAAATTTCATAAAAATTACTAGGACATTTAATAAAATCAATTAGGGCATTTGTCCACAAGTACTAACATATTTGAGTGAATGACTATTGGTGTAAAACATATTGGCTATTTGGTGGCACTTTCAAAATGCCATTTTTAGACCACTTGGTGTTCAACAATCTATACAAACAGATCCATGAATACTCAAAAGTTGTAACATTAGCTTTAATCTTTTAACTCACATATTGAGGCACACTGAAAAAAATCGTCAAAATCTGACTTATGGTTTAGCAAATCTAGCTGCTTGAAGTTAGCCTCGTCAGCTACTAGGTATGTCCCCCTATATTTTATTTCTTCAATAAGTTATATATTGATTCCACCACATCCAAACATATGTTTCTATTGTTTTGTATACTTTTTCTTTCCTCAAGTTGTAGGTTTGAGTTGCCAAAAGGAAAAAAAGGTTTATCAGGTAGCTGCAATTTGTTTCAAAGAAGAAAAAATAATGGATGGAAATAGAGGAGAGGATAAAAATGAAAGCCTTAACATTTTATATATTGACAAATACTCTTTACAATAAATGCCATGAGAATTTTTGAAATGAACTAGCTTTCATATTTATTTAAGATTTAAACCTGAATGAAAATTTTGAAAACCAAGGATTTGGGTTTAGTTTTAAAAGAGAAATCCATTAAGTATTGTATGTAATACACTTTAAGTTAGCCTATTTCATGTGGGAGAAGTTGCTATCTAGTTATCAATATTCACGAAGCTTATGACCCACAAGTGAACATTTTTCATAGAAATTTCACATGCTACCTTCCCCTATTTCTCGTATATAAAGAGTGTATTTTAGTAAAAAAAAATCCAATGAAATGATAGAAAATTAATTTCTAAAATTAATTTAAATTTTTGTTAACATAAATATTTTGAAATATGAAAAAAACTAATAGCTAATTTACTAAAAAAAAAATATTAATAAAGTTCTATAATTCTAAGCCTAGAAAAGGGGCTTTAAACCCATTAAAAAACTAATATTTATTCAAAACAATTAAAATTATTTTAAGTACACCTAATTATTTACATCTAGTAATATTCTTGTAAAGATGTTGGGGTACTTATTTTCTGAAACTATTGCTTTCTCACTTCCTTTAATGCAACCTTGGTGATAAAAGAAACCTTTATAATGGTGTAGAGATAAATAAAGCTGATAAACTTTATGTTGTAGTTTATCTATAGGATATATAAACTATATATTATGATACAATTATTTAAAAAAACATTAAACATAATATTGAAATTTAAAAATTAATAGAAAAAATATGACTTCTTTAAATTATTTTCATTAATAAAAAAACTTAACATAAATTAAAAAAATAAACCAGGTAAATATTTTTACACCTAATAAATAATTAATATTGTTCAAATAACAAAAACATTTTAAAACAATATTTAATTCTCTAAGGCCCCGTTTGGTTAGTGGAATTGGGGTGGAATTGGCGGCGGGACTTCTGCTTTTTCAGCAAATCTGTCATTTGGAACACATATTTACAAATCGGGTTTCCTCACTCAAAATATGGTTAAGGCCCTAAAATGGGTGACTCTATCTTCCCACCCAAGAGGTGGAATTTGAAATCAAATGTAGGTTTTCAATTTTTACGAGGCAAAATATAATTTTCCATCGAGTCCGTGACCTTCTTGCATTCATTTTGGGGTTTCATTTTCACGTCTGCGCCTCATTTTTGTGATTTCATTTTTGCATCTGTGCCTCATTTTCACTGCAAATAGAGAAGGGTTTCCTACAAATGCCTCACTGTTTCATTTTTACGGTTT
Source organism: Chamaecyparis obtusa (assembly GCA_027943335.1). NCBI lineage: Eukaryota > Viridiplantae > Streptophyta > Pinopsida > Cupressales > Cupressaceae > Chamaecyparis > Chamaecyparis obtusa. The sequence continues at coordinate 658,525 of BSBK01007395.1, forward strand.
CATTTTTGCTGCAAATAGAGAAGGGTTTCCTACAATTAGAAGGGTTTGTTCTTCAATACGAAAGGGTTTCTTTTTTCCTCACCATTCTCATGCTCATGTTCTCTACACAGTCAGGTATGTAACCATTCATGAAAAAATACTTCTATCCTTTTTAGGGTTTTGAGGCTGTCCATGCACTGTTTTAAATCTTTTGTTTTGGCTCGGGTTGGGAGGACATTTGCTTGACATTTGACATTTTTTTTTAATTCTTCCATGGACTGCGTGAGATGATAGTTAGCCAAGTGCATTTTCTTGAAATTTTTTTAAGTATTTTCAACAGATCCATTTTGACCATTCCCTACAGTCATTATACTTTGTGCAGCGATGACATTTCTTTGGCATTTTGACAAACAGTTAGTGTGTATGGTCTGAAGCCACACATTTTGAGTTGTTTCTATTTTTATATTATCTCAAAAGTGTTACACATAATCAGTGTTTTCCTTATTAACATAGTGTTACACATAATTAGTGTTAAACAGTACTAGTGTTAACACATGTACAGTCATTACACTCTATGCAGTGATGACATTTCTTTGGCATTTTGACAAACACACTAGTGTGTATGGTCTAAGGCCACATATTTTGAGTTGTTTCTATTTTTATATTAGCTCAAAAGTCTTACACATAATTAGTGTTAAACATGTGTTAACACTAGTACTATTTAACACTAATTATGTGTAACACTTTTTACATTACATAATCTAAAAAGTGTTATGCATAATCAATGTTGCACATAATCAGTGTTAAACATAATGAGGCGTAGATGTGAAAATGAAACCCCAAAATGAATGCAAGAAGATCATGGACCTAACTTCTTGCCTCTCTGGTGCCAATTTCCCCTTCCACGTAATCTAAAAAGTGTTACACATAATCAGTGTTAAACATGTGTTAATAAGAGTACTGTTTAACACTGATTATGTGTAACACTATTTATGTTAATAAGGAAAACAACACTAATTATGTGTAACACTTTTTAGATTACGTAATCTAAAAAGTGTTACACAATCAATGTTAAACATGTGTTAACACTAGTATTGTTTAACACCAATTATGTGTACCACTATGTTAATAAGGATACTTGATTATGTGCAACACTTTTTAGATTACAATAATGTGTAACACTAGTACTATTTAACATTGATTATGTATAACACTATGTTAATTAGGAAACATGATTATGTGTAACACATTTCTTTGGCATTGTGATAAACAATTAGTGTGTATGGTTTGAGGCCACACATTTTGAGTTGTTTCTATTTTTAAATTAGCTCAAAAGTGTTACACATAATTAGTGTTGTTTTCCTTATTAACATAGTGTTACACATAATCAGTGTTAAATAGTACTAGTGTTACCTAGATAGGATATTTTAATACAAATCGAACATATCATCTAATGTATCTTTCAATTTGCATTAGGATCGAAAGTTTGTAGTGGATGACAGTGCACTAGTCGAATTTGGGCAAATAAATGACTACGTGATAAAATTTTAGTCACATGACTAAAAATGATCATGTTCCACCATTTTTTTAGTCATGTGACTAAAAATTTTAGTCACATGACTAAATTTGATCATGTTATACAAATATAAATGACTAAATAAATGACCAATTTGGTCATCGGGTAAAATCACAACTAAAATAACTAAATAAATGACTAAATAATTAGTTACCCTAATAAAAATGACTAAATGAATGATTAATACTCCTTTACACATTAACATTTCATAATATTGTATACTTATATTCTTAGAAGTTACATTTCACCAATAATGTGTGTTCACCAATAGACTTATTGTGCGAACATTATTCTAGCCACTATTTGCCAATATCTCTAAATAGTAACTATATTTTAAATTCATCTAAGCGTTTAGCAATTAGAATTTATATAGATCAGATGCATATAATTCATATACATTATCAAGGCTCTTTATAGTGTTATTTGTGGTAGTAGATTGGTACCATCTAATGCATTACAATGATTATAATGCATCGCAAGAATTTACAAAAGAGTCCATGCAAATTCAACAATATTTTGTTTGTATACCATGCATACAATCTTCTATTATGCCTACTTATGTTTCTTTGATTTATAACAAAATAAAATTATAAAAATATAAAAATATTTATTTTAATAAATAATTTTATTATTTTATTTGTTTACATACAATAATTTTAAATAAAAATGATAGAGCGCATTACTTAAAATATGCATTACAAATATTTATCAAAATAAGCAAATGACAGAAAAGGCCTTTTCTCCTTGGTAGAAGACATCATGGCAAAAACTCTAAAATAAAAATGATTCCACTTTTCATTTTATTTTTCATTTTCAACTTTACCTCTTCTGGGTTTTTGCCACAATGAAACCGAGGGTTTGAAGCTCTGAATTCTCAATATTATCTGTTACTCTACAGTCTTATTTATTAATTTGTATCTGCTAGAGGCAAGAAATGCAAGGAAGTATTGTGGGGTTGTTCTCATTACTGTGCAGGATTTACTTCCAAGAGAACATATCTATTTGAAAAAGCATATGTGCAAATGGGAACTCTACTGTAACTATCACTTCCTTCTATGTAACTTCACTCTCATTTTATGTCATTTTTTCATCATTGTTCATGTTTCATTATGCTATTGGCTTAATTGATGACTTCATGTTTCATTATGTTATTGGTTTAATTAATGACTATCACTGGCTTGATGACGGATGTTTTCACAAGGTAATCAACATGATAAAATTGAAGTTTGGAGAACCATAGATTGTGTACTCCAATGGATTTGGCAACATAGAAGAGATGCTCTACTTTTGGTTTGATCCAATACAAGATTTCCTTTCTAGGGAATCAACACAAAGTTGTGTAAGCCCAAAACACAATCTACAATCTCATACATTAGCTATTGTGTAGTTTAAGGAGTGATGTTAATGAGAATTTGGATGCAAGCTCATGGTTCATGGTTGATGATGTGCTTGTCAGACTATTAGTGTTTTTGAACAAGGTGAATGAAATGAGTGTAGCAGGTAATGGGAGTGTATTGTGCCATTTGGAATCCAGATGACTGGTAAAAACTGACTGGAGCCATGCCCTTTCACTAGGATTTATAGTATGGATTTAAACTTCTCTTTCTTTTTATCAATACATGTTAATGTTTCTTGTACCATTGCTAACTCCTTGACCCTCTAATTTTTCCCATGTCATTCTATGTATGGATCTTAATGACATTCTTTCCTTCTATTTGGCATAGTTTGGGTTTATTTTATTTGATACTGATGCAGTCTACATTAGAGACACTATCCCCTTCACTATATTGAAGTATTAGCATTTCAATAGTCATGGGGAAGATTTTAATCAGTTCTCTCTCAAATTCTATGGTACTCTTTTCTTCCCTGTAGGAGCATGACCTCAAATTCCCCATACACCATCTCATCCAAGTCAACTTATTTTCAAGATTTTTAATCATGCCACTTATGCTTGTAACCATACAATATGATATTGGTAAGCCCTTACCAGAAAATGAAAACTAAAATAAATTTCTTGTGCTAAAAATATCTAAACAACTTGTACCTTGTTCTCCTCCATTAATAACATAACTTGTTTCAAACCCTATGAAAATCTTTGTTTCAGCTTCTGGTAAACATTTCTCTAATAAAAAATTTCAATCACACAATATTCTCAAATCATATGATTGTTCATTTTCCAAATAATCCTATAAAAAGATCTCTATTGCAATCTATTCACATGATATTTCCATTGAACATTGTCTGAGTTATTTTTTGTTGGGTAATTGAAAATGCATTCATTGTCCAATACTTTCATAGCCTAAAAAAGAATCTCTCAAGCTATCTTCCACCCCAAGCTCATCAAAATATATGCAAACATCATCAATCCCCCATTTTAAGTGAAATCTATTCACCTAAAACATCACCTCTTTCTCTTATATATTGAGTTTCTCCACCACCTAAAGAGATTGTCAAGTTTTAAAAGACATTTTTAAGCATAGGCAGACACTATAAAATGAACTAACATGGTTGTTTGAAACAAATTAACATATTCTTACCTATCTTAGTACTCCTTGAAATAAAGTTTCCCAATCGGAGCTTGGAATGCATGAACATGTAGTTTATTTGTTTGTGCTTCACAGTCATTAGTACTTTTGCAAGTGTCCAAAATTCCCAGTTGCCCCTACAAGAAATTCTTGAACTCAGAGTAACTAGGATTTGGTATGTCTAATGGTAGTTGTATTATTTTGCTCAAATTTTTGGTCCTCTGAATGTTACATCCTGATTATTGATCATAGAGTGTGATGTGAAATGCTGATGAAAAAATTCAAGCTAACAAACACAATCAAATCCAAATACAACAACTTACATCTCTATAAATTGTAGAAGTATGATATTATTATTAATATACCCACAGAGAAGATTTCCTTCACATCGATCAACATCATCAGCAAAGACTACTATCCTAAGATTATTCTCTTATTATTACATAAACTTGATGTTATTTTATTATTGTTGCATTGTTAATCATTTTCTGATATCAAAAATGACCTTATGATGCTAATGCATCTTCAAGAATAACGACCAAAGTCTTCTATGTTCCATGATAATTTAGGTTATAACTACTATTCTTGGTGTTCGGGAGCATGTCTTCACTAGAAGGTATAATTTAAGACTTCTTGATCATTTTTAATTTTATCTATTGATCAAGCTTAAGTCAGTTGATTTTTTATGTAGTGTATCATCTTTAGCTTCATTTATGTCTAATCAAGAATCAAGCTTTGTGACTCTTGGTCAGCGTGTTTTGGAAAATCCTCTAAAGTTTGTTTATATATTGAACATTACAGATGTAGTTCTAGAGGCTTTTTCTATATATGATTTTTTTATTTTCACTAAGCTTTAGTTCTCTGAGCTTGATTTATAGACCACTTCATTTTTTGCAAGGTCTACATGCATTACGGACATCCAGATGTCTTTGACAGGATTTTTCATAATACAAGAGGAGGCATAAGCAAGGAATCTCGTACAATCAATATAAGTGAAGATATCTATGTAGGTATTTTTACAATTCCTTGAGATTCTGTCTACTAAGGATGCTCCTTTTGCAATAGTAAAATAAAATGCATGGATCTTGTATTGGTTTTTATGGAGTTTGTATTATTTTGTTTAAATGAATGGTGGTCGTAATGAATTTGGAAATGTTACATTGAACATTGCAAAGTTTGTTCTGTTGGTCTTTGTTTTTGTCCTTAATACAAAGGACTATTGTGCATTAATTACTGACTGCAGTCACATGATTGTGAATGACTTACCGTGGTTAGTTATCAGAGCTTTCATTGACTCTGAGTTATTGCCACTTGGTTTCTTTTGCTCCATGTGTTTCTCTCTTATGGTAGATTTGAAATGATTATGTTTTTTGTTTCATTTGTAAAAGTCATTTGCTATCGAATGGTATTCATGATTCAGTTGATTTTTGTCAAACCCTAATGAAGGGTGCCTCCATGGATAGCATTCTAGTTTGTCTTGCAGCACTATTCTTGACTTTGAAGTTAGTATGTTTCTTATTTTCATACAAGGATCAGGTTGATATCATTTTTCATCATATCTTTGCATCATTGTCAAAGGTATTTGTGCTGAAAGATTACAGAAGGTTTTATTAATGTGATTCTTCTTATGTTGTTCTGAACCAATGACTAATACACAATTTTTTAATGTGTTGTGAGTTCTTCTTGAGATTGGTCTCTACTGGTTTCATCTACGTACCAGTTTGTTGTGGTTCTCAGCCAAGAGGTATGCATCTATTAGGTTCTTCAGCTGGCCTTCTCTGGCAAAGATATATATTCTCTGCTACAGGTGTGAGCATTTTGGGTTTGCCAAGAATACTCAGCATATTATGGTATTTGGTTTTTCATTGAGGAAACAGTTTTCAGTTTCTACAATGTTTGAGAAGATCATTATTGTTGTACAAGATCTTACTCTATTATAATTTTTGTTTCTTCATTTGAAAGTTGAAGGAAATATATTATCTTCATCTCTACAGTTTTTGGAAATATATTTTCTTAGAAAGTGGGTTTCTTTGGTTGGTGATCTAATAGTTACATAACAATTCAATTTTTTAAAACTATCATTTTCTCATATGTAAACTGTTTAGAGAAGAGAAAAAGAGTTATCTTCCAAATGAGTTTATAAAGGACATGTCTAAAATATTTATAAAAATCAGTTCATTTTAACTGATATTGTAAAACAGTTTCAATGTTGGTTGTAATTGTTCTTAAGTATTCATCCAAAAATATGTGTTGAATGTTTTTCTATAAGAAGAGAAAAATGATTGTATCAAGGTGTGTGAAAAAGAGGATTTATCCTGATTTGAAAAGACATTGAAAGAACTATCTTAAAATTTCTATATTTATAAGGTGTATGCTTGTGAAGAACATATAGTTATATGTATAAATTGTATTCACTAAAATACATTTGTAGAAAGAAGTGAAGGGTTGTAGCCCAGGGAGGCAGTTGTAGTTGTTGTTGTAGGAGGGTTATTGCTCAATAAAAGTATAGGTTCTACAAGAGTGATTTTTCTCCCTGTGACAAAACCATAAGGTTTTGAGAGTTTCCCACTCGGCAAAAATCTTGTCTTGTTTCTACGAGTTGATTATTTTTCATATGATTTATTTTTCTATAGCTTATAAACTTGTTATTTCAAAAGCTTAAAGTTATCACTTGTTGTAATCTTGATAAAAATTTTGTATTCTAATTCACACCCCCCCCCTCTCAGAATTGTCACCACTTCTAACAAGTGGTATCAGAGCAAAGGATCCCTTCCTAGATCTTTCTATATGGATTATCTAGGGATAGTTGGAAATAAATGGCACAAGCTAAGGTAGCTTCTCTTAGTAGAGCTCCATTATTTGATGGCAATGATTATTTTTTTGGAGAGTAAGGATGGAAGCTTTCATTAATTCTTTAGATATTAATATGTGGGAAGTAGTTGCAAAAAAGTATAATGTTCCTAATACTATACCTACAGATTTTGATGATAAAACCAAGTATGAACTTGAAAAAAGAGAAAAATTTGCTATTCTTTGTGGTCTTACTAAAGATGTGTTTGTTAAAGTCATGTACTGTAAATCTGCTAATCACATCTGAAAAAAGTTGGAAACCATTTATCAAGGTGATGAGAAAGTTAAGGAATCAAAATTGATAACGTTAAAAACTCAGTTTGATAATTTGAAGATGAATGAGGATGAAAGTATAGCTGGTTATTTTTTACGTATTGATGAAGTAGTAAATGCTAGAAGGGGTTTAGGAGAGACAATTGAAGAACATGATATTATTTCAAAATTAGTTAGAACTGTTCTACCTAAATTTGAAACTAAGATCTCTACCTTAGATGAAAAGAAATATTTTTCTAAAATGACCTTACATCAGTTGCAAGGAACCTTGACTACATATGAGATGAGATTCAAAAACCAAGCTTCTTTTACATTGAAAGAAATTGCCTTTAAGGCTGAGAAACTAGATGAAAGTGATATAGATTTAACAAGTTCCGTAGAGGCATTGTTAGTCAGGAAAATGAGAAAGAAATATCAAAGAAAACCTAAGTTTTTTAGTTGTGGTCAATTAGGACACTTTGCTGCAAAATGTCCTTATGCTGATCAAGATGATAATAATGAGAAAACTAAAATTTTTTGAAGAAGGAAACCTTGGAATCAGAATTAGAGGTTCAAGAACTTCAAAAAGAAGAGTCTTTTGTCAAAAGAGGACTCTAGTGATGAATGATATGATTCTGAAGAAGAAAGAGAGGTATCATTCATGGATGAAATAATCAATGTTCCTAATTTAGAATCTAGAAAATCAGAATCCTCATCTAATTCAGATGAAGATATTGATCTTGAAAAGGAACTTCTTTGTTCTCTGCAAGAACTAAAGAAGCAAAAGAAATTGAGATTAGAATTTGAGAAAGAGAATAAAATATTGCAAACTAATTTAGAAAAAGAAAATCAGCTTATTGAGAATAAAAAACAATTACTTGTTGAAAAGGAAAAGAAACTGGTTATGTTACAAAATCATATTGAACAAGCTGAATTAAATGTTAATGGAAAATTTTTAAATCAAAGTTTTAAGTTATTTTAAAGGTTATTGTTTCAACTGCAATCTTTTTGGTCATAAAGCATTCAATTGTAAGATGAACAGACAAAGGTATGGTTTCAAGAACCTAATCAGATGCTTCAAATGTTTTCATTGTGGACACTTTTCTAATCAGTGTAAACTTCATTTAAAATCTAAACAAGTATGGAAACCTATTGAAAAGTTCTTGATTATTGAAACAACTTTATTTTCCCATAAACCTACTACTTGGGTTTTGGACAGTGGTTATTCTCATCATATGATTAGTTGTAAAAGCAAGTTTAAAGTTTTAGAAGATTTTGATGGAGGTTTTGTTCGGTTTGGAGATAACTCGGGTGCTTATATCACCGGTCGTGGTTCAATAGTTCTTAATACAGATACACCCATTCATGATGTGTATTATGTACAAGGACTAAAACACAATCTTCTAAGTGTCAGTCAGATTTGTGACAGTGGATATTCAATTTATTTTAATGCTAAAGGATGTTCTATCAAGAGTAAGAACAAAGTTGTTGCTAGTGGTTTAAGAACAAGAGGAAATCTTTAAAATCTAATTGATTCTATTATTAAGGAATCTTCATTGATTAATACCTATCTTGTAAGTCAAGTGGAATAAAACTGGTTATGGCATAAGAGATTGGGTCACTTAAATTTTGATAATCTTGCAAGGATTAGCAAGAACAAAAAGGTTAGAGGCTTACCCCTAATTAGCAAACCAGCTAAAGTTTGTGAAGAATGTCTTAAAGGTAAACAAATTAGAACATATTTTAAAACCAAAGAGTACTTGTCTAATAGACCTTTAGAAATTGTCCATACTAATCTTTGTGGTCCAACTAAAACTCCATCCCTGAATGGTGAAAGATATTTCATGCTATTTGTAGATGATTATTCAAGGATGGTCTGGGTAATTTTTTTGAAACATAAATCTGAAGCTTTTGCATGCTTCAAAATATTCAAGAAAATGGTTGAAAGGGAAACTGATCTAAAGTTGAAGTGTTTACGATCTGACAGAGGTGGAGAATTCACCTCTCAAGAATTCATAGAGTATTGTGAAAAACATGGTATTAAGAGGCATTTTTCAACTGCTCGTACACCACAACAAAATGGTGTTATGGAAAGGAAAAATAGGACAGTTAAAGAAATAGCTAGGACTATGTTGTATGAAGAAAAACTACCTAATAAATTTTGGAAAGAAGTTGTTCATACAACCATATATATTCTTAACAGGGCTCAAATCAGAGTAAGAACAACATATACTCCTTATGAACTTTGACATGGAAAAACTGCTAATGTTAAGAATTTTAAAAGTTTTGGATGTAAATGTTTTATTAAAAAGGACAATGATTTGTTAAGCAGTTTTAATTCCAGGTCTGATGAGGGTATTTTTCTGGGATACTCTATGCAAAGTAAAGCTTTCAAATGTTACAATACAAGGCTGAATAAAGTCATTGAAGCAATTAATGTTATTTTTTATGAAAGTTCTTTATTAAACAATAACACTGAAAGTTGTGTTGAAGAAGAGTCTTTATAGAGAAGAGAACATGTGCCTTGTGAACATCATAAGATAGATAATGATAGTCAAGAACTTTCTGATCATACTAATCAAGAACATTGTTCAAATTCTCAAGAATCAAAAATTCCTTTAAAGACTCCTAGAATTATAGCAAAAAGACATCCTGAATCTCAAGTCATTGGAGATCTAGAGAGAGAGGAATTATAACTAGGAGAAAAGCCAAAATTGATGAGCATGCTCATATTGCAGAACATTTTTGTCTGTTATCAAACTTTGAACAAAAAACTGTGACTGAAGCCTTGACAGAACCTTTCTGGATGAATGCTATGAAAGATGAAATAAACTAGATTGAGAAAAATCAGATGTGGGAACTTGTTCCTAGACCTGACAACAAGAATGCTATAGGTGGGAAATGGATTTTTAGAAATAAACTAAATGAAGATGGAAAAGTAGTAAGAAATAAAGCTAGATTTGTGTGTAAAGGTTATGCTCAACATGAAGGTATTGACTTTGGTGAGACTTTTGCACTAGTTGCAAGGTTAGAATCCATTAGAATCTTTCTTGCATATGCTAGTTACAAAAGGTTCATTGTTTATCAAATGGATGTTAAAACTGCTTTTTTAAATGGTTATCTTAACAAAGAAGTCTATATGGAACATCAAGAAGGGTTTGAGTCATCTGATAAACCTAATTATGGATATCATCTTAAAAAGGAATTATATCGCTTAAAACAAGCTCTTCGAGCTTGGTATTCCAGACTAGATAAGCATCTTACTGCAAATGATTTTACACGTGGTAGTGTAGACAACACTTTATATATTAAAAATATTAATGGAGGTATCTTAGCTGTGGAAGTCTATGTAGATAATATTATTTTTGGCTCTACTAATGATGCATTATCAAAGCATTTTTCTGACATCATGGAATCTGAATTTGAAATGTCTCTTTTGGGTGAACTAACATTCTTTCTTGGTCTACAAGTGACATAGCTTGAGCATGGTTTATTCTTGTCTCAATCAAAATATGCCAAAGAAATGTTAAAGAAATTTAACATGACTGATTGTAGACCTGTCAGCACACCTATGGAAATAGGGTGAAAACTTGTTAGAGATGACGATTCACCTCCAGTGGATCAAACTTATTATAGATCTATGATTGGTAATCTGTTATATCTTACAACATCTAGGTCAGATCTTATGCAAGTTGTTTTTCTGGTATCCCGTTTTCAATCTACTCCAAAATAATCTCATCTTAATGCCGTTACACAGATTTTTAAGTATATTCAAGGTACTCTTGATTTTGGTTTATGGTATCCACATAATGATGATTTCACTTTTCTTGGATATATTGATGCAGATTGGGGTGGATCAGATGACAAAAAGAGCACTAGTGGTGCTGCATTTTTCTTAGGTAATTATTTGGTTGCCTGGCATAGTAAGAAACAAGACTGTGTTACTTTATCTAGTTGTGAGACAGAATACATTGCCGCTACAACCTTTTGTACTCAGTTAATTTGGATGACATATCAGTTATCTGATCTTGGTATATGATCATGTGTGATAATATGAGTGCCATTCAGTTAAGTAAAAATCCATTTATGCACTCTCGCACAAAATATGTGGCCATCAAACTCCATTTTCTGTGTGATCATGTACTTGCCGATGAGTTCAAGTTGGTTTATGTTTCTACTCAGGCACATGTGTCTGATATTTGTACTAAAGCTCTTCCCCGGGCTTCTTTTGAACAACTCCACACTCAATTGGGGGTTGTCTCTCGCTCTTTGATGGACTAAGTTTCCTCTTGTGGGGGAATTTGTGGGAGGTGATTGCTTCCTCTTCACAGTCCTTTTTGGTCTTGTTTAGTAGTGTTTTATTTGCCCTTGATGCAAACTGGGGGAGATTTTATAGGCAATTTTACAAGAAGAATTTTTTATAGGCAAGATTTTTTCTTCAGGTGCATGATCTTGTTTGGTTTAGATGTTCTTAGTGATTCAATTGGTTTAGATTTTCTCTTATTACTGGTACAAAATTTTAGAGACAGGCTTTCTTTCTACTATTGTGTTTGATATAGCCTGTGGCATACCATTTCTTGATACTTGTCATAGTTTGCCTCAAGGACAAATGGGGGAGGTTTTTGTTTGTGTCCTTAATGCAAAGGACTGTTGCGCATTCATTACTGACTATAGTCATGTGATTGTGAATGAATTACCATGGTTAGTTATCATAGCTTTCATTTACTCTGGGTTATTGCCACTTGGTTTCTTTTGCTCCATGTGTTTCTCTCTTATGGTGGATTTGAAATGATTATGTTTTTTGTTTCATTTGTAAAATTCATTTTCTCTTGAATGGTATTCATGATTCAATTGATTTTTCTCAAACCCTAATGAAGGGCGCCGCCATGGATAGCATTTTGGTTCATTTTACAGCACTATTCTTGACTTTGAAGTTCTAGGTTTTTAGTATGTTTCTTATTTTCATACAAGGATCAGGTTGATATCATTTTACATCATATCTTTGCATCATTCTCAAAGGTATTTGGGCTGAAAGATTACAAAAGGTTTTATTAATGTGATTCTTATTTTGTTCTGAACCAATGGCTAATACATGGTTTTTTAATGTGTTGTGAGTTCTTCTTGAGATTGGTCTTTACTAGTTTCACCTAGGTACCAGTTTGTTGTGGTTCTCAACAAAGAGGTATGCATCCATTGGATTCTTGAGATGGCCTTCTCTGGCAAAGATATCTATTCTCTGCTATAGGTATGAGCATTTTGGGTTTTCTAGGAATACTCAACATATTATGGTATTTGGTTTTTCATTGAGGAAATAGTTTTTAGTTTCTACAATGTTTGAGAAGATCATTATTGTTGTACAAGATCTTACTCTGTTATACTTTCCATTGCTTCATTCGAAAGTTGAAGGAAATATATTATCTTCATCTCTGGAGTTTTTGGAAATATATTTGCTTAAAAAGTGGGTTTCTTTGGTTGGTGATTTGACAGTTACATAACGATTCAGTTTTTTAAAACTATCATTTTTTCATGTGTAAACTATTTAGAGAAGAAAAAATGAATTATTCTTCCAAACGAGTTTATGAAGGACATGTCTAAAATATTTATAAAAATCAGTTCCTATTAACTGATATTGTAAAATAGTTTCAACGTTGGTTGTAACTGTTCTTAAGTATTCATCTGAAAATATGTGTTGAATGTTATTCTATAAGAAGAGAAAAATGATTGTATCAAGGTGTGTGAAAAAGAGGATTTATCCTAATTTAAAAAATTGTTATACACTAAGTTTGCACCCTTGTTTCAAGCTCTCATAGTCTTGATAACCTAGTATAGCATGGGAATCATCTCCAGGTGTGGGACCTATGCTAACTGAGATGAGACCTCTAGGTTCTAGGCTGGTTCCTCTTGGATAATCACCTTAATTTTCTTTTAGACATGAAAAGTAAATCTTTTGAGGGAAACAGATAGAAGGAATGCTTGGAAAGGGAAATGACTAAAAGCAAACTACCTACTAGGTGATACACCAAAATTAGGGGTATGAATTGTAGCATAGAGGGATAGAATCAATGAAAGGCTTAGGTCTAGTAGATCACAACTTACTGAATAGGCTTGCATAAGTGTTTTATAGGAGGGCCTGAACATAAGACACAACCTATGACCTGCAAGCAAATGTTCACTTCTGCAACTCGATGTAGGATTGAGACAAGACTATTAGGGGGTTAAAGTATACCCAAAAAAACATATAAATCAAATCAAACACAATAACACACATAATTATAGAAAGTAAGAGGGATCAAGAACCATAAGTTGCCATTGAAAATATGCATAGACTTCAATTCATTAAGAGATGATTCAGACAAGGAAGCATAGGGACATGAAGGATTGTCACAAAATACCTCCTCAATGTTTGAATAATCAATGGGAGATTATAAAGACTAGAAGACCAGAGGGTAGAGAAGATACCACAGATAGCCTTCTGAGAAAGGATGACCTTCTTTCAAAAGTGGACTTTCTCCTTTACAAAATGTGAACTCTCTCAGCTCTAAAGCTCCAAAAATACAATATATACATACTCAACTGCACGCAGGCAGGGGTCAAAAACCTAACTAGGGTTACAAGACTTTTTACATTAGAATAATATTCAACCCTAATCCCATCAAATCTGATCATAAATACATCTCTATAATACTATGGCCGATCAGATATTTGTGTTTACATGCCCATCCCTGTACCACTTTTGCCTGCGGGCAAGTAACCTAGATTCATCTACTTTTCTACAATAGGCCCACTGTGAATGCTAAAATGGTACCTCACGGGGACAAGAATCAACCCATGATGGCCGCCCAGGCTTGCTCATCATCTTCTTCAACTGCAAACATCTTGGAGACATAAATTTCTTAGCTACCTCATCGGTCGTAGCTTGTTTGAATCAATCGCTAGCAAAAAACCCTCTGCAAAAATATTTGAATTTCAATTATAATGGCTAGCCGGTCATTTTAAAATGCGTCCGTCGATATCCAATGTTTCCTGGTAGATGGATGACTAAGATGCACTTGAAAATAGCTTGAGAACCCATCTCAAAAATTCAAAGACCACATCGTCAGTAGCACCCAATAGAAAATGAGCACGTCAGAAAAGACCGACACCTCAGAAGTCAAAAGAACCTGGACCTTGCATCAGATGGTGGTCGCATGATCGCATGGGATCCAAAGATCCCATGTGGTTATGAGACCACCGTTGGATCCTCTTTGACTACAAACACACTTAAGGTACTCGGCCCCATTGACAACCGCCAACTATTCTGCCCAACAACCAATAAGAATCAAGCATGTCAGACAGTCCCACGATGGCATCGGCTTAAACACTGGAAGATCATACGGTGACTGCATGATTGCATGGGCTCAGAAGATTCCATGCGAATATGCAACCACCATAGATCTTGGACAAGCTGGCATCCCCACAGATTCTCTAACCATTGGACCCACTAAAAGCCCTGTCATCACCCAGCTGGCCACTAAAATATGAACACGTCACCACCTGAGGACCCACCGCCAGAAGCCTTACTATGAAGTGAAATTGACGGTTGTCATATGATCGCAAGGAATATTCCTACCCCTTGTGATCATGTGACCACTGTTGGATTAGAAGGAAGGGCAACCCATTGGGCCCGCCCCTGACCTGCTTCCACATCACAGTCTCAACCAATTAGAAGCATATCCCTCGGACTATGTGGTAGTAGACTCACTGACATGAAGCACTGATAGCTGAGAATGAAGAAAGGGCCCGCCTAGATAGGTGTCACCCTATCGCATGATCACATGGGCTCAGAAGATTCCATGCGAACATGTGACCACCACAAGTTTAAAGGGGAAGTCACCTTAGAAAGTATCACCGGGAAGACTTAGGTTCTAAAGGAAATATTAAAAAGGGACCCTGCTCAATGACCTAGTGGTAACACATGAAGGTGGTCATTCTTAATAAAGCACATGCATTTTAAGTGGCTAAGTGGCCGAGAAGGTAACGAAAGATTAGAACAGGACCAAGGGTTTTCTAGGGTTTTCTTCTTGTAACGGCTACTTTTATGAAAATTTTATGACTGCAGACTAGGGGACTTTAGAAATTTGTAGAGGCCAGAGAACAGGGCAGAACACCATGAAATTTTTTGGAGGTGCTCAACAGGGCTTAAAGCATGAGGATCTGGGATTAAAATAGCCTATGACCAAAATGAATGGATATAAAATTTTGGGCAACATTTTTGGCGATTTCTACTGGATGTCAGCCTACTAGACATGGAAAACCAGTGGCCTATAAACAATCCATGGGGCATGGGGTCATTACTGAGCACAAAAATTTCTTGACAGAAAGGCAGACCTGGAACTGGGAAGGACAAAAATTGTTCACAAGCACTTCTTGAAAAGTAGGAAACTAACCTAGAAAATAGGGAAAGAAAGCAAGAAAAACTAACCTAACCTAAACTACCAGTTACAGAAACCTGGTCAAACAAAACCATTCACTGGTAGGCTGAAATAACTACCCTTCCTCATCAAAATATTACTCTTTTCGTATTTGACGCCAATAGAGAGAACATGGAACACAAAAATGTACTGAGCTACCTAGCACATCAACCTTTGAATTTGGTATACCAGATTACTAACCTCAACTAGATCACAGATGTTGTCCTCCCAAGGAGCTTGATAAGGCTGAATAAGCCTTTCGTCACCAAGGAATGGACTCTTAACATCACCCTCCATTGAGTCCTTGAGTATGCATATCTTGCTTGACCCCACCTGGGCTAGATATCTGATAGGACACCCTTTTGAGAGCATAAAACCAGGCCCCTCTTGCTGCTCAGTATGTACCTTATGAATGTATTCATCATGAAGATCAAGAAATTTTCCCTCCATGATAACCTACCATATGTTCTCCTCTTCTATAGTTGGGACACAATTAACCCCCTGAAACACAAACTCCTCCTCGAGCATTCGCAAGCCATTATCCTTTTCAGGAAGATGAGGATCATCATCAAGAGTTGAGCAGAAAGCATCAATGATCAGATCAAAATCATCTTGTTTCTCTAAGTTAGCAGCACTTAAATCATCTTTCCTATCATAATCAGTGAGCTCAACTAGTAAATTTTGCACTGCCTTATCTTGCTCAATATAAAAAGGCATCTCCTGAAAAAGATTAGCTGGGCTCTCATCTTCTTTACTTTCTTTCTTATCCTTATCTGATTGCTCTAATCCATCTTGATGTAATAACCCCACTTGTTCCTCATGATTATCATGAAAAATTATACCTACAAGACAAAAATCATCCTCTTCCAGGTGGCTTGAAATGCTATGAGGCATAGTGGACTTTTTAAGAATTGGCTTATAGGGCTTTATATGCTGCAGGACAGGCTCATTATCATTTAGGAAATCAAACCCTTTAGGTATCTCATCTACAGGAATAGGATGAATTGGCTGGAAATCTAAGATAGGGTCATGAATAGGCTCTAAAAATACATGGAGATTAGGCTCCTGTTGACTAAGATTCTGAACTAGAGGAGAAATTCTAAAGCCTGGAAATTCAGTAGAAGTGTGAGTGGACTTACCAGGGAGGAAACTTGAGATTTGGATCTTGTGAGTCTCTAGTCTGGTCACTTGTTGCATTTCATCCTTAAGGGGATGTGTTTGAGAAACCACTGTCTCTTGTCGTAACACTTCAGACCTTTCTCCATCAGGAAGCTCATAGTTCAAGAATTCAAGCTGAAAATCTGTAGCCTCCTTCCCAAAAAATGGGTTTACGTGACTACCAACTACTTTGATGCTCTATGTCAGGAATGTCCTCTTGACTAGATTATATGGATGGAAAGGCCTTTTTACCAAATTCTGCCTTTTGCTTTGATGCTTTTCTTGATATTGTGGCCTATCCTCCTGATATAGTTGCACCTGAACTTGCCACTACTGGTTAGGATTTTGATCCTCTTGTTGATAAGGTGATCTAACCCCCTGATTTTGCCCTTTTATAGTGATCAACTCTTTGGTTAGAGCCTGCAACAAGGTCATCATCTCTTTGTTTGTTGCTTGTTGGTCACCTCTTACCTTGAGTAGCTCTTGAGGAAGGTCAACTATGGACTTCCCATAGCTAGTGCTAGCCTGAGGTTCTATTAATGCAAGTATGGGAGTAAATGGAGGCATTTGCAAAGGTATGGTGACTGAAGGTTGGGAGAGATAGGCATGGGTGGCCTTGGGGTTATCATACCAACTTGGATTAAACAATTTTCTACCTTTACAGCTAAATCAAAAGCTTGAGGTAATGAAGTACCCCCTAAGGATTGAATCATGACAAATATATCACTAGTTAGGCCTCTCAAAAAATAAAGGAAAGCACAATCTACTGAAGGCCTTATATTAATTGGAATCCTATTCCATGTCTTGATAAATCTGCCATTAAAATCAGTCATCTACTCTCGAGGATCTCTCTTTATAATTTGGAGTTGCTCTACTAGAGACAAGGAATCTGAATCATCCTTGAAGTATTTGCTAAGGAGATCTCCAAGTCTATCCCATGAAGTAATGGAGCCAACTGCCAGAGTCCTAAATCATTCAAGAGCTTTCCCTTTGAGAGAGGCTACTAATAGCTTCGTAGCCACATCTTCTTGAGTTATGTTGTGAATATTGCAAATAGTGGTCACATCTCTTATGTGCTCAAAGGTAGTAGTTTTCCCTTCTCCTGTGAAATCAGTTACACTTTTTAGTGTTGCCAAGGGCACATCATGGTGTTGGGAAAAATTTAATGGGCTACCCTGATTAAAGGGTGAAAATGCAAATTGTCTTGCCATAAGAAGGGTCTATTTTCTTCATAAGCTTTATCAGAAATTGGGTCATTATCTCTCAACGCCCATGGAGTTGCCAGATATACTTGAATACAACAACTTCTAAAAGTCTATAGTATGCAATCTGTATATCAGAGATAGCATAACCTTCAAACAATGAACTTCTTTTGAGGTCTAGTTCCACCGGGCATGCCAGAATTGTTATACACTGGCACCAAGGTGGGGTGTACTTGAGCTTGAGCCTATACTGATAGTCCTTATGTATTGAACTTCTTTAATCCTTTTGCAGATGAACCAACAGGAGCACCTTTGGACTTCAATCTAATCTCTTGTCCCACCGGGCATGCAAGAATTGTTATAAACTAAGTTTGCACCCTTGTTTCAAGCTCTCGTAGTCTTGATAACCTAGTATAACATGGGAATCATCTCCAGGTGTGGGACCTATGCTAACTGAGATGAGACCTCCAGGTTCTAGGCTGGTTCCTCTTGCATAATCACCTTAATTTTCTTTTAGACATGAAAAGTAAATCTTTTGAGGGAAAGGGATAGAAGGAATGCTTGGAAAGGGAAATGACTGAAAGAAAACTACCTACTAGGTGATACACTGAAATTAGGGGTATGAATTGCAACATAGAGGGATAGAATCAATGAAAGGCTTAGGTCTAGTAGATCACAACTTACTGAATAGGCTTGCATAAGTGTTTCATAGGAGCACCTGAACATAAGACACAACCTATGACCTGCAAGTAGATATTCACTTCTTCAACTCGGTGTAGGATTGAGACAAGACTATTAGGGGGCTAAAGTATACCCACAAAAACATCTAAATCAGATCAAACACAATAACACACATAATTACAGAAAGTAAGAGGGATCAAGAACCATAAGTTGCTATTGAAAATATGCATAGACTTCAATTCATTAAGAGATGATTCAGACAAGGAAGCATAGGGACATGAAGGATTGTCACAAAATACTTCCTCAATGTTTGAATAATCAATGGGAGATTACAAAGACTAGAAGACCAGAGGGTAGAGAAGATACCATGGATAGCCTTCTGAGAAAGGATGACCTTCTTTCAAAAGTGGACTTTTTCCTTTACAAAATGTGAACTCTCTTAGCTCTAAAGCTCCAAAAATACAGTATATACATACTCAACTGTACGCAGGCAAGGGTCAAAAACCTAACTAGGGTTACAAGACTTTTTACATTAGAATAATATTCAACCCTAATCCCATCAAATCTGATCATAAATACA
Organism: Chamaecyparis obtusa; assembly: GCA_027943335.1. Lineage (NCBI taxonomy): Eukaryota > Viridiplantae > Streptophyta > Pinopsida > Cupressales > Cupressaceae > Chamaecyparis > Chamaecyparis obtusa. Next base: position 677,778 of record BSBK01007395.1, read on the forward strand.
TCTCTGTAATATTGTGGCTGATCAGATATTTGTGTTTATGTGCCCATCCCTATACCACATTTGCCTGCGGGCAAGTAACCTAGATTCATCTACTTTTCTGCAACAGGCCCGCCATGAATGCTAAAATGGTACCTCACGGGGACAAGAATCGACCCATGACAGCTGCCCAGGCTTCCTCATCATCTTCTTCAACTACAAACGTCCTACAGACATAAATTTCTTAGCTACCTTGCTGGCCGCAGCTTGTTTGAATCAATCGCTAGCAGAAAACCCTCTGCAGAGATATTTGAATTTGAATTATAACAGCTAGCCAGTCATTTTAAAACACGTCCATCGATATCCAATGTTTCCTGGCAGATGGACGGCTATGATGCACTTGAAAATAGCTTGAGAACCCATCTCGAAAAGTCAAAGACCACGTCGTCAGCAGCACCCAATAGAAAATGAGCATGTCAGAAAATACTGACACCTTAGAAGTCAAAAGAACCTGGACCTCGCATCGGATGGTGGTCGCATGATTGCATGGGATTGAAAGATCCCATGCGGTTATGAGACCACCGTTGGATCCTCTTCGACTACCAACACACTTATGATACTCGGCCCCACTGACAACTGCCAACTATTCCACCCAGCAACCAATAAGAATCAAGCATGTCAGACAGTCCCACGACAGCATCAGCTTAAACACTAGAAGATCAGACAGTGGTCGCATGATCGCATGGGCTCAGAAGATTCCATGTGAACATGCGACCATGGTAGATCTTGGACAAGCTAGCGTCCCCATAGATTCTCTGACCATCGAACCCACCGAAAGCCCTGTTATCACCCGATTGGCCACTAAAATATGAACACATCACCACCCAAGGAACCACTGCCGGAAGCCTTACTATGAAGTGAAATTGACTGTTGTCATATGATCACAAGGAATATTATTGCCCCTTGCGATCACGCGACCACCCTTGGATTAGAAGGAAGGGAAACCCATTGGGCCCGCCGCTGACCTGCTTCCACATCACAGCCTCGACCAATCAGAAGCATATCCCTCGGACTATGTGGCAGTGGACTCACTGACATGAAGTGCTGATAGCTGAGAATGAAGAAAGGGCCCACCCAGACAGGTGTCACCCTGTCGCATGATCGCATGGGCTCAGAAGATTCCATGTGAACATGCGACCACCACAAGTTTAAAGGGGAAGTCACCTTAGAAAGTATCACCGGGAAGACTTAGGTTCTAAAGGAAATATTAAAAAGGGACCCCGCTCGATGACCTAGTGGTAACACATGAAGGTGGTCATTCTTAATAAAGCACATTCATTTTAAGTGGCTAAGTGGCCGAAAAGGTAACAAAAGATTAGAACAGGACCAAGGGTTTTCTAGGGTTTTCTTCTTGTAACGGCTACTTTTATGAAAATTTTATGACTGCGGACCAGGGGACTTTAGAAATTTGCAGAGGCCAGAGAACAGGGAAAAACACCATGTAATTTTTTGGAGGTACTCAATAGGGCTTAAAGCATGAGGATCTGGGATTAAAATAGCCTATGACCAAAATGAATGGATATGAAATTTTGGGCAACAAAAACATTGAAAGAACTATCTTAAAATTTATATATATAAGGTGTATGCTTGTGAAGAACATACAGTTATTTGTATAAATTGTATTGACTGAAATACATTTGTAGAAAGAAGTAAAGGGTTGTAGCCCAGGCAGGCAGGCAGTGGTAGCTGTTGTTGTATAAGGAGGGTTATTGCTCAATAAAAGTACAGGTTTTACAGTAGTGGTTTTTCTCCTTGTGACAAAACCGTAAGGCTTTGAGGGTTTCCCACTCGGCACAGATCTTGTCTTGTTTCTGTGAGTTGATTATTTTTCATATGATTTATTTTTCTACAGCTTATAAACTTGTTATTTCAAAGCGTAAAGTTATCACTTGTTGTAATCTTGATAAAATCATTGTTTTCTGATTCACACCCGCCCCCCCGCCCCCCCCCCCCCCCCCCCCCCGCGCCCTCTCTCAGAATTGTCACCACTTCCAACATGTTCTCCATTGTTTCTCTTAACTAATTTGTTGACACAAATTATTGTGAGACTCGTAACTATTTCAAATGTAGAACATTCATAGTATTGACATAGCAATGTGAGTTACTTTCCTTTAGACTATTTAAGCCTCCCACTGATAAACAATATAATATTTTACACACCAGCAAAATTAGTTTGAAATCACTAAATTTCATCCAAGAACTGCAAAGCTTATGAAATAGACATACAACTATATTAATATATATTATATATTAGTTAGCTTTACTATTCAAAGAAGACTTGAGTTATCTTTACATTTCGTAGTACATTAAACCCATCCAAATACAACTCTTTCTAAGAATTACAGACACGTATTGCTTCCATATCTTGCTAGACAGAGACAAAGAGATGGGGTATCTCATGCACTTTGAAACATGGCTCCTTCAAAGACACTTAAAAACACACATTACTTCCTAATTTTTCAAGGCCAAGAGACAATGAGGTGGTGTCTCATGCTCTCAGAAACATAGCTTCTTCAAAGACTTAATAACACACATTACTTTCTAGTTCTCCAAGGCCAAGAGACAACGAGGTGGTGTCTCATGCTCTCAGAGAATATGCAACACTTTAAAGCTGCAAAATTTATCGAATAAATAGGATATAGCTACTCCAAATCTAGTTGAGAACTTGTTGAATCTCTCAAAGTTTGGCTTCATCAAAGACTTAAAAACACACTTTACATTTTGATTTTCCAAGCTCAGGAGACAACGAGCTGATGTCTCATGCTCTCAGAAATGCTGCAACACTGCATGGCTACAAAATTTATTGAACCTGATATAGAGCTACTCCATATCTTGATGAGGACTTTAGATTTGTGACAGTGCAAGGTCCATGACATCCACAAGAAAATCTGCATTACAAAACAAAGGATATCATAAAATATCTTGGTTTCTCTGAAGTTTAAATCATGCCTCTTATCAATCACCATAATGAAGAAAACAATAGTGCTCAAGATCCCAAGTTAAAAAACTATTTATTTGCCATATCACTGTAATATGATACTAGAGAAATAAAAGGAAATGGTTCCTGGAGTATGATCCAAAACATTGATTCAAATAATAAACACAATTAAATCCAGAAGCCTTCAATACTTATTAAAATGGACTGTGGAAACTTAATGTCTTTAAAGGAAATGATGTTAACATACCTGAATCCTCCTTTGTGAAGCACATCAGAGGCTAAATTCGAAAGACATTTCCATACATCCCTCCTTTTCCAACCAGCACTCCCATGTCTACATGAGCATTATAAGGCATAAGGTTAATCATGTAATCAAAGCCACCATATTGGTCAATAACCTTATTAGTATTAATACTGGGCACAGGAGATTTGATATTAAAGGCCAACGACCAATACCTTTCAATTTTTCAAAAACAACTGCAGTTTGTACTTGAGCCGGTGTTTTTGCAGCTCGGTCAGTTACCAGCTCAATGACAATTATCAAACCACGCCCCCTTACATCTCCTATAACTGAACCAGAAAATTATATTTCATTTATAGCTGCAAGGACTCACCAAGTATGCACAAGGCCAATAAAAGGAGGTCATCAAATAAAATCTGCTCCTATTGAAATTTTAATTGGAGGCTCCTATGCTCAACAAGTACACTTTAAAGATGTAAAAGTACATCATACATTTCATTTTGAAACAGAATAAAAGCAATTGGCACTCTAAAACTGTTCATTTACTGTTTTCTGAATTTAAGGAAGACCATTCATTCCTAATGAAACACAAAAAAGTAATCATAGGAAAGAGAAACAAGGTTTCAATGAACTAAAAGTAAAAAGCACAGCCAAAAGGAAAGAATAAGATAATAGTGTTTTCTGTCAATGAAAAACAACACCACGTACAAAATAGAAAACAGAAAAATGGAAGATGTCTTAGTCTTAGAGATGTTCAAAACTCAAAAAAGATGAAGCAGCATTAATCAATTGCTAACTTAAATTGAACAAGGAAATCACCTTCATATTTTTCTTGAAGCTCTCTTAAACAGTTGATTAAGTAAGGTCCCACAGCGGCACAGCGTTCTTGTCTCTTTTCTTTATCCAGGACCTTTAAAACGGCATGGCCACCAGCAGTACAGACTGGATTTCCTCCAAAAGTATTGAAGTGACATCGTTGTGTCAGCACTTGAGCGATTTCAGGAGTGGTTACAACGGCTCCAAGAGGAAGGCCATTCCCAATTCCGTGTCAGTTACCAACAAATTTATGGCATCATTCACAAGAGTATTGAAGATTATCAATGTACTACAATGGAAACTTCCAACTTATAGATCACCTTAGCCATGGTAACAATGTCCGGAATAACACCCTGTGTTTCAAAGCCCCAATAATGACTTCCCAACGACCAAAACCAGTCTGAACCTCATCAGATATGCAAACACCACCAGCTCTCCTGACACTCTCATAAACAGGCTTCAAGTAGCCAGGTGCCATTTCTACTGCTCCACCAACACCCTGAATAAAGAACTCCATATAAACAATATTATTTCTTATAACATTCAGTTAACTCCATTTGGAAGCTTATCTAGGGTTTGTAGTAAAAGATTGAAATAGTTCTTAAATTGGTTGCACAAGATAAAATGCGTCTCGGTACAGAGACTGTAAAAGTCAAATGCACCGTTGGATTTCACTGCATTTTTTATATGTTTTCAAAAACCTAGTCACCAAGATTCTAACAGAAGCGATTTTCAAGATAATCATTTGTTTGAAAGTTACGAACAATAGAGTTGAGTACTATCAAAACTGTCATAAAATGACAGTTATGATAACGGACTATGTTGTTATTTGTAATGAGCAACTAATACCCAAGGGAATGGATGTCTTTCGCGTATAATAGACTGATAAAATGATGGAAATGGACTTACATACATCTATGTAGGATTTAAAAGGTTCCTTGGACTGTTGTGATAGTAAGATAGTTTGGGACAGTAAAAGAGCAGTGGTTTGTTTTGTGTTTTCTGAGATTACAATCTTTGCATGTAAAATTATTTGGACGATGTGATGTTTAAGGTTATTTTTAATAACTGATGTATAGCAAGAATCTGATGGACAGTCACAGACAATGGATATCGTTATGCTGAATTGGATAGTGGCTCATTGATATCTTGAATGGACTAATGCTAGTGTGCAGGTGTATAAGGAAGATGCGTTGTTTATGATCAGAAACAGAGGTGAAGGGAATGTGTGTTTAAGAAATGAAGCATGTTTGATAACATTGAATAGATGACTTGAGAGACATTGATTGTTGATTGCTTGGAATTGAACTTTAGGGAAAGGATAATTGGTTAAAGTTTTGTTGATTGATTGATGGAATCAGAGTTACTGATTTGAGTATTGGATTATTTTGGGTAAGGTTGAATGTTCAGTTACCTTGGAGTTTGACAGGATTTCGGAACCTATCATATGTGTTTATGGTTCCATGTTGAATGTTGTTTAAGCTGTAGAGAAAGCTGATTGAAATGTGTCTAATATGTTATTCTTATGTTGCAATGTTGTATGGATCAACAAGATCCTAGAAGATGTGAATGGTTTCCATGATGCTCCGCATCATTTTCAATTTTGGATTATAGGATCTTGACATCAATGACACATGAATGACCAAATTACTAACAGTACTGCATCAATTCACTGATCCATTGCAACACTCTATTGGCATCACTAAGGGGATCTCGTATGTTTATTCATCTGATTACTCTCAGTCACTACCACTAATAAGGTTCTATAGCGATAGTTGTTTACCAGTGTAAACTGTGACATTTGGAGCATAGAGTTGAGTATAGACGAGAACTTGTGCAGCCTCCAACATCATACTACTTTGATCGGTATTGGGTGCTGCCTAGGTGGACTACAGAGTCGAAGTTATTGGAATTAGGATAAGTGCTAGTTGCTGCAGAGCTCCTTCACATTGTTGGGTTTAAACCACGACCAAGGTTCATGGGACATTGGATGCTGATTGTAGACCTATCACAAGTGGATACACTATCACCAAGGTATACTTTTTTGCAAAACACTGGTGAAGGTTTCCATTGCAGCATAAAGATATTCTTGGTACATGTTGATTCATTAAATTCTAAATTGGGACATTACAAAGATGATGAATGGATGCAACAAAGTGGAAACTCATCACCATCCAAAAATAATTTATTTTGACTTCCTTGAATCTGATATTCTCGAAAATCCAAAACTCACTCCTATTCCTAAGAAAACATTGGATGATGTTAAATTTCGTGCAGCTAAGGAGATCAGGAATATGGCCAAGACATCTGCAAGGAGCAGTGGTGCAGGAGCACCAAGCCATTAGAAGATTATGTCAAATATGATTTTATTTCAGCCCATTCAAATGCATGTTAGAAATGTAAAAGTACAACATTGAAACATTTCTAATTTTTCAAAATTGTACCAATTATGATCATGGAGAATCCAATAAATGAACGGTCTTTGTAACCAAATGTTAGTTGGGAAATTAGAAGAAATGTAACTGAAAGGCACCTTACCAGGCATGGTAGTTAGAATCATTCTTGTAACCACTCAATATGTTTATAAAGGGCTAAAACTACGTGTATTGGCAAAACAGAGGGGAAGTTAAAAAGGAAAATTTAAAATGTAGCGTTATATCTATTTTGTTTTTGATTAAGTAAAACAGGTTTTACAGGGATCTTGAAACCCACAACAAAATTAAAATCTTGAGAAAGTCATATAAACCAAGCAAAGAAAAACAAAATATAGTAGCAAGGACAAGCCACCACAGGGCCGAACATGAAAAAAAAAGAGAAGAAAAAGCAAAGTCAGAGAAAGAGCACCAAAAACAGTTAGTCCTCAGCTCTATCTTGGGGTCCATATTTTCTTCCATCTTTTTAACCAGCAGTTTCAAATTTTTGTTGGACGTCTTGAAGATGTTAAAATTTTGCTCTGCCACTCCCTTAAGGGTTTTTTCCAGACTAATCATTTTGGATTCCATGTTCTTGACCCTGGTTTCCAGGCTTGGAGAGTTCTTTGTTGTCTTTTCCTTGTTGCCCATACCTTAAATTTTTGTCTTGATGTCCTCGATCTCATGGTAGAGCTACTTAAAAGACCGAAACTCGTCCAGCATACTGGTTTTGGTATTGTTGAGAAAATCCATGTCCATCTCCCTAGCTTTGTCACTAAGAACAACCAAAGCAGGGTCTATCAATTCTTCCTTATGAACTTTTCCTTCTCTATTGAAATTTAGAAGTTTATTTATGTTCTGTCTGTACTTTCTATTGAATGATTTCAGTTTTCTAAATCATTTGTTCCAAGAACGATTTGAGTAAAGTATTGGCCCTTGTCAATGGTCACATAAATGGTTGGTTAATTTTGTAATGAATTTAAGAATAGTTCAAAAGATCTTTCCTATAACGTGTTTTGGGTATCAAATGTCTGTGAATTCGTTATCAAGATAGGCATCAGCTTTAATGGTATGGTCTCAACTTGTAATCTGATTCAAATTTGTTTTTACCAATTCATATAAGAAGTCGATAAGCATTTGGTTGGCTCGAAGCATCATGGGTTGTCAATGTGTAATCGGCTTTTTGGTGTGCCGATTGGATTCTGAGTCCATTTAGTTTTCAATTACCATGATAACGAACTGGCATCAGGTTTGGGTCTGCCAATTTGTGGAGATTTCTAGAGCATGGTATAGGGTAAAATTCCAAATATATATATTGGGTGAAAGAATTGCATTGTTCTGCATGATATAAATTGTATTGTGTCTTCATCGGCCCATGAAGTGACTACGTGGTTGAACCAGCTTATTAACGGTTTGAGCGATAGGTTAGTGGTTGCGATTTAAGCATGCAGTGGAACCCGATAAGCATTATTGAATTTGAGAAGTATCGATATAAGTTTGATTTGAAAATATAGTGTTGAGCTCCTATTTCGAACCGATACAAGATCGATCATGACTGGTTAAAAGATAGCAGTATGTTAATGCTTGCATGTTAACATAGAGGTCGTTGTACTGTAGAGGACATAAATGATAATGGCTATACGTGATGAATAAAATTATACATGGATTGGGTTGAAGACAATGGATTAGGAAGACTCCATTAAAAAAAAAAATTTAATAAAAGGTGGGATCACCACTTAACATGATGCAGAGGTGGTGGATGGTGACGTCATTTATCTTATCAGACAACAATCTCCTTCAATATGTAACAGCCTCTACTTCCAAGCCCCTCAAGGACTTATCTCTTAGGCTACCCCAAGTGTACCTAGTGCTTCCCAAACATCATATTTTCACTCAAGACTTCAACCTTCATTTTAATTTCAAAAATCATCTTCTCATGGCCTATATACCATGTTACATCAACCCCCTAAACCTGGACAACAAATCCTTTACCCAACACTCACCATTTGACTCAACAAATAAACTTCTTGACTAAACACAACAGATTTGCCTCCTTGCTGTCCTCTTAGAGAGACCTATACTCAGAGGTCTATATCTTTCAAACCCGAGCAAAAATTTTCAATCGCTCCGGTCACAATCTTAATAACTTTATTATTAACAACATATATAAAAATTAGACAAATCCAACGGTGGGTTTGGAAGATATGACCCCCGCAACAGAACCTAATTTTCTGTGACAAAAACTTTCTCTGTAACTACCACATACCCTTCTTTTCACACTCAATCCTTCTCCAGACCACACCAACTGATCAAATGCATCATTATGGATCCATAAAAGAAGAATCCATCGCCAAATCCCTTCAATCACGAAGCCAATAACTTCCAACATGACTGGTGTCTATTCGGGCTTGTTCACTGTCAACAACCACGCCGTTTTGTGACTTTTCAACTTCAAACTTGAATCTCCTGCATAAGATAGATATTATAAAATGATATCATTACATTTACATTCTCTCCCACCAATCACAGGAAATACAGAGGGTGGGAGAGATTCATCATGCTAAGACTCCCAAAATAATAAACTGTGGACTGTGCCTAACCAGTCGCTGTCCTGGGAACACCAGTCCTCTATTCTGGTTCAAGACTCAATGTAATGGTAAAAAGAATGCATGAAAATGTTCAAAAAATCAAACCATATGTATTTCAGACCATTCCCAATCAACTTTGCATCCAAATAAGAAATTTAACAACACAAAGCAAGGGCTGTTCCCTCACCGCAGAGAGTGGACAGTTTGCAGCAAATTAAAATTTTATTGAATAAAACTCCATTACAAATGTATTTTCGACCCAAAACACACCACTAAATTTCCCTACACTCCTCTCCTCTCAAAATCACGCACTCACAAGGAAAAATAAACTATTCCCCCAATCAGTTAACCACTTACAAATCGGTTAGTCAGTTTTATGACTGTTAACATAGTTTTTGTTTATTTTTGTTGTCTAGTTGACAACATGGTTGTAAGCTTCAACAACTTACATTCTTCAGGCATTTATTAACCTTTTAAAGGTTCTTAGGAATCTATCCTAATCTCTTAAACCCCCTAAACCACTCTAAGACCCTCTCATGAGCCTTTTAGGCTTATTTTGCCATTTTAGGCAAATTACATCATTTGGGCACTTTTAGTGAATTACATCATTTTTAATGGATTTATTGGCCATATTACATTTATTAGGACCTTTATAAGTCATTAAACATTTCATCAACCTTAGAATCCCCAAGTGACCCCTAGGTACACTTTAACTCCCAAAATGCCATTAAGGCTTACATCATTGATCCTTTTACAAAGTGATCAATCAAAACATTTAAAACATAAACAAAACATTATTAAGTGATCATTGTAGACTTATTACAATCAAATGACCCTTCAAGGTCATGTTCATCATTTGCTCCCCCCCTAGGATCTATTCAGTGACTCTAGTTCCTCTAGGTCTTTTGTCCTTGGCCCTGGTGCTCCTGCACCATACTCCACAGCTTTGAAACATTTCCAAGTCCTCTTGGAAACCTGCAAGTAAAAAGATGTCAATAAAAATCAGGCCTTCATCTTGACCTTTGGTAAATATAGATTCTCATGGACCCATGTAACTCTATGCAACTTCATCTTGCATCTTGGCTTGATCTCCTTCATCAATGCTTGTCCGTGCTGCATCTTCTTACTCACCATCATGTCAATCAATATTTCTGATTCATCTTGTCTTATCTCCCTGATAGGAGAAAAAAATTTCATGTTTTGAGCCTCCTCATGGCCCATCTCTATAAATATAATGTCTTCCTTGAAGGCTGCTCCTTCATGTGCCTCTAAACTACCTCCATAACTCTGCCATTCCTCTCCTATTGCAGCAAACTCATCCCACAAATCAACCTCATCTTCAAGACCCTCTAGGCCTTCCTCTATGTCATCTCCTCCAGCATCTACCAAGACTTCTTTATAAGCCTTTACACCTTTCACCATGGGTGCATCCTCCACTCTAAGAGTACCCATCCTAGTACCCTTTTCAGGTCTCTTCATCCTTGCTGCTGCAACTAGTTTCAGAATAGGCCATGTTATCTTCTTCCTCTTCAACCTTAAGTGCCAACTTATAGAATCCTTGAGTATCTTATTAAGTTTCTTCAATCTTGTTTCACCTTCTTTCAAGTCTATTTCTAGACTTCTTACCTTTTCTTCTTGTCGCTTTCTCTCTTCTTCCTGCTCTTCCAAAACCCTTCTTATGCTTCTCAACTCTTCTTGCCTCATCCATTCTATTTCTTTCTTCCTTGCTTCTTCTTCCTTCTTCTTTCTTTCTCTTTCCTCTCTCTCCTTCTTATCACCATATAGGTACTCCTTCAACGCCTTAACAATTTCTCTTTCACTCCTTGTCAAAGCCATCTCTTCTCACCAATCTAGGCACCAGCTTTAATCGTATGGTCTCAACTTGTAATCTGATTCAAATTTGTTTTTACCAATTCATATAAGAAGTCGATAAGCATCTGGTTGGCTCGAAGTATCATGGGTTGTCAATGTGTAATCAGCTTTTTGGTGTGCCGATTGGATTTTGAGTCTCATTTAGTTTTCAATTACCATGATAACGAACTGGCATCAGGTTTGGGTCTGCCAATTTGTGGAGATTTCTAGAGCATGGTATCGGGTAAAATTCCAAATATATATATTGGGTGAAAGAATTGCATTGTTCTGCATGATATAAATTGTATTGTGTCTTCATCGGCCCATGAAGTGACTACATGGTTGAACCAACTTATTAACGGTTTGAGTGATAGGTTAGTGGTTGCGATTTAAGCATGCAGTGGAACCCGATAATCATTATTGAATTTGAGAAGTATCGATATAATTTTGATTTGAAAATATAGTGTTGAGCTCCTATTTCGAACCGATACAAGATCGATTATGACTGGTTAAAAGATAGCAGTATGTTAATGCTTGCATGTTAACATAGAGGTCGTTGTATTGTAGAGGACATAAATGATAATGGCTATACGTGATGAATAAAATTATACATGGATTGGGTTGAAGACAATGGATTAGGAAGACTCCATAAAAAAATAAAAATTTAATAAAAGGTGGGATCACCACTTAATATATATTTTAATATTTATATTACAACTTGATTTTAAGATACGGAGCTCCCGGAGAAAAGAATCAAGAAAAAAAACTCCGTTTATAACCCCATCACGCAAAAGAGAAAATCAAAATTGGTGAGTCACTACGGGCTTAATTCATCGTAATGATGGCACCTTACATCTACAACAATGGGTCTGTCTCTGTGGGCTTAATTCACCGCAATGATACCACTTTACAATAAATATAGCTAATTAAATAATTGATGATCCATCATGACCAAATGATCCATCTAATCACTAAACCAAAATCGCAAGCAACATTTATAAGCTTATATTGCCAAAAACAATATGTACATGCATTACCCGAGTTTAAACATAAGACCTCCTTAATTAACCCGTGCTATAAACAACAATAATATATTCGTGACGAGGTCAAAATGCTGATATGTCAGTAATTTGCAATTTAGAAGCTGTTGGAACGACTGACTTTGAGTCAATATAACTTGTTAGAGGAACCAAAAATACCCATGATTACACAGCCTGAGAAGACTCTCCAGTCCCCAATCCCATGTTCTTAGAGGAACCAAAAATACCCATGATTACACAGCCTGAGAAGACTCTCCAATCCCCAATCCCAAGTTCAAATCTGGTATAGAAGGGGGTTGCAGTGGAGGGGCCACTAAAGGGGAGGAATCAACCTCCAAAAGATCCAATATTGCAAAGACCACCTGGTGTATAGCACTGATACATTTCTTATTAAGGAAACCCCCAAATTTTTGAAGGGCAATTTTAACAGGGCGGAAAGATTGCCATTCCAAAGCCCTTTTAATACTTTCATAAGTCATGAAGACAAAATGCTCTCTCAACAGAGCATGATGATGAAATATCCCACCAATTAGAGCAGCCCCACTCCACAAGTCATACTTCTATACCGCTACCCGAAGTTTATGATTTTGCAAAAAGATGGGCTTCACATATCGTCCTGCTATGGTGTCCAATCAAGCCGGCGATTGCGTAAGATCTAAAAAGTTAGAGAAAAAGACAGAAAGAATTTGTGATGGGAATATAATCCTTCGACTGGATGGAGAGAGGACTTCATGACCAATAATCCTCTTGATGCCATGATGAATGTGTGGCCTTTCATAGATAAACATCACACCTAGCATATCGTCCCTAATGGGGCCAAGGAACGGCTCCTCTCAAATTTCTACGGGAAGAGAGATCCTGAAATTTCTTGGATAATATTCCATATGAAGAGAGTCGCAGGTGGGACAACATTCAACAGCTGCACTAGCACCCACCAAGAAACTGGAACGAGCTGACATAATTGATAAACAGACAAAGCCAAGCCTGAGGCGACAAAAAGGAAGCTGCGAATAGGGACTAACAAAAGCAAGGGGAAGAGCAGAGAGGAAGGGAATGAAGAGGAAATGGCTAAGAAAAGTAATAAATAGACCTAAGGACGAAGCTGCTGAGGCCAAGCTCACTAAATGATGACAGTCCCTCAAATTGAATGAAAAAGATTTTGCAGAGATTGGATAAATAAAACATACGAACTTATTGACCGATAAATACCGCTCATAAAGCCCAAAGCATGCGAGTGCCAGCAGAACACAAAATAAGACTTAAAAAATAAATAGTAGGCAAGTCTGGTGTAGGGAGATGAAAGAGAAGGACAGAAGTAGGAGGAGAAACGTACAGTTCCAAATGAGCTAAGAAAGTGGAGATATAGGAAAATGTCATCAAATTAGATGCTTCATTGGGAAAGCACAGGTAAGGACTCAAGAAAATCCCAATACAACAGAATAATCATTAATTCACACAAGATAGAGGCAGGCTTATTTGATATCACAAGGAGCCAGAACCCAAGTGGTCATATCACATTTGCTAGTTGACATGTACATAAATGATAAGCTAGATCAAGCACATTGCCAAAGTACAGAGTACAGACTATCTTATCACTTCCTGGCCACGCAAGATGATAGAGTGGCATTTTACATGCCACCATCATAATTAATTGTAAACTTATGATGTAGCAACACTATCACTCTATCACTCCTTTTTGTGGTACAAAATGAAAGTAGGACAAAGAAACAATAAAAATGCTTAGAAAGGAATCATAATGATAGGGAGGCCCCTTTCAAATCATAGTATAGTACCACTCATGCTCGTGATTTGGCAAATCTTTTGACCCCCTTAACTTCCCATACCCAATAAAGGGCAGAGAAGGAGAGAGTACTTAAAGATGTGGCCAAACAGATTTTCCATCGTGGCATTAAGTGCAGCCCTGCAACCAACAGAAAATAATAATATTTCTATACCAATTAGTGGTCACCACTTCACTAATTGGTATAGAGGCAGGTCTGAATACCCCTGAATAAAATAGGCATGCAATAATAGACTAATATTGACAAGTATATGAATAAAGCTGTCAGATGGAAGGTTAGTTTCCAATATTAAAACTAACTGCATGAAAGGCTAAGTATAAAATATACCAATCTGAAATGAAATACCCATTTACATATTGAGCTCTATTTCCATCTATCATAAAGATTCATTACGAACAATCTCCATGATAGATGGAAAACAATTGATTCTGCCAGCTGAATAATTAGAATCCAAGAAGACTTTGTTACAACCATAGTTTGCTAATATATCTGCCAATTTGTTACCCTCTCTGAGAGTATGGGATATAGAAAATGAATCCAGAGAATCAATGAGATCTCATATTTGTTGAAGTATATACTTCAACTACCAGTTATGAATAAATCTATGAATGCACACATTAATAATAACCATTGAATCACCTTCAATGTGCAGATTAGAAATTGATAATTTTTTAGCAAGGATCAAGCCTTCAAGTAGTGCAATGGCTTCCGCCATATTATTAGTGCCAGAACTGATAGGGGAAGCCAAGTATGCCAAGATTCCGCCTTCATAGTTTCTAAGACAAGCTCCAATCCCAGACTGCCCAGGATTCCCTCTAGATGAGCCATCAAAATTTAGCTTGATAGCAGGGAAGTCAGGTGGGATCCATTTGATTGAGGATCTCATAATGGGGTCTTTCCTAATCCTGGAAAATACCGGACACAATGGTAGGGAAATATACTTCCAAGAATTCAACACATGACTATCCCATGAAGAAAAGACTGAATTAGGGTTAAAATGGCAAGATGTCCTACTATTAACTTGTTCTGAAATGAGCCTTTCAATTGAAGAGATAACATCATTAAGACCAGAGACCTCTTTTTTGAAAATACATTTGTTTCGTTACCACTAGATGGACCAGATAACCAAGGAGGGAATAACTCTCCATAGGCAGGCAAAAATAGAGGATGAAAAAAGAGAGGGCCAGGATTGGAAGAGCTCCCTAATAGATCTAGGAAGGGGGAAAGAAATGGATAATTTATTCATAACAAACCCCCAACATTGATGGGAGAATGAGAAATGAACAAAGAGATGGTCAGTTGATTCCTCTTTATTCCCACACAAGACACAAGAAAAGGGATTTGCTATATGCAGCTTTGCAAGCCTGTCATTGGTTAGGACTCTGTATTAATTGGCCATAGAGGAGAAAACACCAGCTTTGGGAAGAATGCTATTGTCCCAGCAAAATTTGAAGGCACGCTGTGAAGAGTGTTGCACATCAGATTGAAGAAGGGCCTCATATCCTGACTTAATAGAGTAGGATCCCTGCTTAGAAGGGAACCATAAGAGTCTATCCTTTCCTTTAGACAAAAAAACTAGTCTCTCAGAAAGGAGCTTTGCAAATTCCTTTGCAAGATTACTTGATAGAGGCAGGGCAGCAGGATTCTTCCACGAAACCTTGTGAGAGATGATGTCTACATAATCCACATAATCTACTAGAAAATCTCCCAAATGAAGAGAGGAAACCCTCATAGCTTCAGACAGAGAAACTGAGTCACCTAATGGCGGCAAACCATTCCAAGAGTCTTGCCAAAAAAGAACTTGTAGGCCATCATGTATCTGCCAGGATAGGTATTTAGTAACTACTTCTCTAGAAGCCATCATGAAGTTCCATGTAGGAGAGCCAGATGGGGGATTGGAGATAGTGAAGATTCGATGAGGGGAAGGAGAATCTAGGTATTTTGACTGCATGATTTGACACCAAAGAGATTGAGGTCTAAAGTACATGTTCCAGACAAGTTTCCCTCCAAATGCCTTATTTCTAAGAGACAAGTTCTAAAGGCCTACTCCACCAGAAAAATTGCTACAAGAGAGTCTCTGTAGGGATAGAAGAGGGACTTTCCTGGCATTAGTCATATTGGACGACCAAAGGAAGCCTCGGATGATTTTCTCAATTTGATTAATTACTGAGACAGGCGCTTGAAGCACAGATATATAGTAGTTAGGTATAGCCAGAAGGACGGTTTTAATTAGTAGAATTCTACCAGATAAGGATAGCCAATGCGCTTTCCAAGGAGAAATTCTGCTCTTAAGCCTACTAATCACATTATCCCAGAAAGAGATCTTCACTGATCCAAGAAAAAAGGGAATACCTAAATAGGTAGAAGGCAGTTCACTAATGGGGAAGCCAAGTATATTTGCAATTCTATCTCGGACAGCATCAGGGGTAAAGAGGATGAAAATTTTAGATTTAGTTGGATTGATCACCTGACCAGAGCCTGAAGTATATAAATTCAATATCCGTTTTACACATCTGGCCTCATGAATAGTGGACCTACCAAAGAGGAGTGTGTCATCAGTAAAGAAGTTGTGGGTGATGGAAGGAGCCAAATTAGGAATACATATGCCCTTCCAGTTAGAGAGAGCATTTTGTGCCAGGATGGACCTACTAAGAGCCTTAGCCAAGATGATGAAAAAAAAGGGTGAAATAGGGTCCCCTTAGCGGACTCCTTGGGTAGCATGAAAGTATATAGAGGGGGAGCCATTAACAAGCACCAAGAAAGTCGCACCAACTAAGCAGTGCCTAATCCACTTGCACTAGTCCGAGGAGAAGCCAAACTTTGCAAGAACCCTAAGAAGAAACGACCAACATACCTTATCATAGGCTTTCATCATGTCTAGCTTCAAGATGAAGGAGGGACTCTGGGAGGATTCGATAGAGTGGTGAACTTCCATAGCAACAAGGACACCATCCATAGTGTCCCGACCAAGGACAAAGCTTCCTTGTTGCGGAGAGATAATGCAGGGAATGAGCAGTTTGAGCCTGAGGTAGATTGCTTTAGTGAAGATTTTGTAAACTGAGTTGTAGAGAGCAATAGGTCTGAAATCCGCAAATGTTTGGGGGGATTGACACTTGGGGATGAGAGCAAGGTTAGTCCTATTAAATTCTTTGAGTATATAACCCCCCTTGTGGGATTCTTCAATGGCCATGAGAAGATCAAAGCTAAGTACATCCCAACATTTTTGGAAGAATGTCATAGTGAACCCATCTGGGCCAGGGGCTTTATTAGGAGGCATAGAAAATACAACAGAATGAATCTCTTCAAGAGTAAACGGTCGCATTAGACTACTATTGTCTTGTTGTGACACAATAGTCAGGATGTGCTACAGGAGAGATTCCATGTCAAAATGATTATCAGACTGCTGAAGGTTTGGCACCAAAAGGTTTTTGAAAAAGCTAACCCCTTCATTGCTAATTTCTTGTTGAGAGGATAGGACTTGCCCAGAGGATGCACTCTTAATGGAGAATATAGAGGAGGCTGCTTTCCTAATTTTAGCTGAGGCATGAAAGAATTTGGTGTTCCTATCACCCACTTTCAACCAGAGTTCTCTGGACTTCTGTCGCCAATAGATTTCTTCTCTAGAACAGAGGATAGCCCAATAGGATTGGAGAGATCTTTGATTCTCTGCTAACTCTTCATTTAGTCCCTTCTTCATAATGTGGTCTGAAATCTGGGCAAGTTCTTGCTCTACTGGTGACTTCTCATGAAAGATATTCTTAAAGACTTCCTTGTTCCATATGACAATTTTGGACCTCACAAATTTAAGTTAGTTAGAGAACTGATACATTCTGGTACCTTTTCGATAGGGTGCACTAACCCACCACTGACGAAGAAGAGATGGGAAATGAGGATGCGTGAGCCACATGCTTTCAAATTTGAATGAGGGAGTCTTCTTAACAGAGAGTACTATATTAATGTCCAGCACTATGGGAAAGTGATCTGACTCCGATGAGGAGAGTATGTTCGAGGCAAAAGAGACCTTTAACATCTTAAAGTCAGAGGACATGAGAAACCTATCCAACCTAGATGAGATAGGGGTATCAGATCTATGATTAGACCAAGTGAAATTTCCATTCAGAAAAGGTATATTGCACAAAGCATTATTCTAGATAAAGGATGAGAATTCTTCTATTACCCTTTGTGCTGTGGGATTTCCCCCTGATTTTTCATCAAGAGAAGCAATGGCATTGAAGTCTCCACCTAACATAAAGGAAAGATCGCCAAGCTTCTCTAATTGATCAGAAAGGGAGTCCCATAGTAGAAGTTTGTCATTGGGATAGGCCGGCCCATACACATTGAACAAATGAAATTGAACATCAAACTAGGCGACTTTAATGAGCATCCAATTAGGATTGACAGCCAAGATTTGTACCTAAACACTTTTCTGGTTCTAGAGGACAATAAGACCACCTGATGCCCTAGATGAAGGGACACCAACTGATTCCCAGGGGGACCACTTGCAAATAATCTTATCAAGTGATGTCTGAGAGAGTTTGGATTCTTGAATAAGAACAATGTCTACTTTGGAAGAGTCAATATATTTTTTGACCCTTCGCCTTTTGTCAGGGGCATTTAAGCCCCTAACATTCCACGAGAGAATCTTCATTGGGGGCCAAGAGAGAGCACTGGTCTCTTGGTTTGAATAATGGGCAAAAATGAATCTAATAGAGTCGACTGGATACCCGCTTCAATCTCATCTTTTATTTTAGAAGCTAGAGGCTTCCTACCCCTCTTCTTTGGAGTAACCAAAGCCTGATCAGTTGGCAAGGGGGACCGAGTGGAAGCAGACTTATGCAGCGAGAGAGACTGTGAATAATCAAAGTTATCAGAAATGGGGGGGGGGGGGGGACCAAGATCTACCGATACAGAAAGATTAGTATCAACTTCCAGAGAAGGATTACATTTGTCAGGCGGGTCCGGAAGAATACCTTCCTCAATTGCAATTTCATCAATAATTTGAGAGGCCACCGAAATAAGAATCTTGTCAGACATTAATCAGATCTCCTAATCTGAAACCAAAGAAGGCGATGAAGAAGGGACCGGAAGGAAAGGAAGATTATTAAAAGTTAGATTCTGAATGATGCCTTTCTCCCCCCGCAAAGGAGCAGGGGGACATAATAAAGGGCGATCAACCCAGGCAGGTGAATCAACCAGCTGAGGGAGTTGCAAGGGAGGAGGAGATGCAGGTTGCAGATTAATAGAAGAAATGGATGGAGGTGAAGGAGAAAGAAAGACTAAAATGGGTGAGGGGGAAAGACTTATGTGAGTTCCACACGGGGTATGCACGAAGCAGGACTTGGCAAGAGAGGAAAGAAAATCTATCTTAAGGGTAGGAAGGCAAGAATTAAGAACCTGGGCCAAAGAAGGCATGCTCATAGAGGGATGCATACCCAAATTAGAAGTAGACAACGAAAAGATCAATGGACTGGGAAGGGAAGATACCTGACAAGCACGGGAGATCAATTGCTAACTGGAGGGAGCCACAGGTGAGTTAGATCTTAAAGATGGACAGAACAAAGGATTAGACTCAAAAAGACGATAGATATCTTGAGATATTACTGGAGATCGACAACATTGATAAACGAAATGTCCCAGAGAGTCAGTTTTAGAGGCAATGGCACAAGGGTCAAGAAACTTGATCTGTTGTACCCAAATCCCAAATTTTGACTGGATAGAAAGTTCTAAAGGAAGGGGATCCTTATCTTTCAAAAGAAGACAAACACTAACAGGAAGATGAAGGTTAATGTAAGGTACTAGATCATGCTTGATAAAAATGTCCAGCCTATTAGCCAGAACTTCTACAAAACAGGGTCTCTGTATTCAAGGGGGAGATTCGGGAAAGATATCCATCGTGGATTAAAAAGATGACAAGATGAATTTGGGTCAAAATGAGGAGTCCATGCCAATGTGGTGACACCAATCCCCTGGCAGAACTAGCCTTTAAACTTATGGACAACAGACTTGTGCTCTTGAGATTTAAAAATTGCAACAAAGAAGCAGGAATCTTTCTCATACTAAAATATCTCTTTGAGCCCTATCCAAGCAAGATTTTCCCAAGAAAGTAGCAATTCAAAATCCAGAGGTGACTGCAACTTACCTATGAGTGCCGAAGATCTCAAGAAGTCCACCTTGGTGGCGATCATGTGAAAAGGAACAATAATCTGAGCAATCACCGGTGGCTGCTGACGAGGCTCCTTCCGCGGGGGCTTAGCAAACTGATGGTGGAAAGGTGGATTGAGAGCATTCTTCTGGGCGTGAGAATTTGGATTGAAGGGACCTCTATGAAAAATGGGTAAATTGGTTGGTGCAGTGATAAAGGCAAGTTGGGCAAGAGGGGTACGGTTAGGGGATGAAACAAATTCGGGGTATCTAGAAGCAGAGGAGAAATAAGCTGGAGGAAGAGTCGGAAAGGGGGGACAGAAAATATCAAAAATGGGCTGAGGAGAAAAGGGTTTCCGCCGATTCCGGCGATGCAGAGAGGGGCGGTGAAAAACCTTGTTGCGAAAAGGTGGCTTGTAACGATCTGCTGCTGACAGAGGGTGGGGGCCAAGGATACCTTAAAACATAGCTGATTGCCGTGGATGCCCAGAAAGAACCTGCCGCTGACGGCCTAACATGAGACGGAACTGCGGAGAAGAGGTGGAGGTTGTTTGATCCCTCCATTTTCCTTGCTGGAGAACCCACTGAAGAATGTGCTCAGAAGTGTGAAGCCGAGCTAAATCTTCTTCATCAAATGGGACATCTGCCCATCTAGATGGACCCTTGAACATTGAAGAAAAGCCCTTGCCAACACCCTCAAACCCTGGCCCTTTACCAGATGGAAGACAGAATCCCGCACTTACACCTGCCGTGTGTTCGCTCTGAGATCCCACCAAGGAGACTCCCTGAAAAGCAGCTGGGGAGCTCTGCAAATGCTTTGACAAACTCTGGTAAATCTCACATTTGTCACCTGACACGATCGTCGAAAAATTCCCTGTATCCGCCATTTTTTAGAAACCGCATCACATGATTTATCAAAGACACAAAGTACCCGAGATGTGGAAGACTCCATAAATTATTATGCGATTGAAATGCTATTATTGTTTGAAAATATGAAAAATACTGGAAAGATTGACAGGTTGCCTCCAATCAGTAACTTAGAACAGGGATTTTGGTATGCTAATTTGTGCATATTTGAGATAGTTGCTAGTTGCCTAACATGGAGGTAAAGGAAGGTGCTCTGTTAGCCCTTCTCAACCTTGCTGTCAAAAATGAGAATTAAGTTGGGATTCTGTCATTAAAAGTACCGATTTTTGTTGAATTCATGATTTAAAATGGTTAAAATCTCCATTCAAAACTAAAAGCTCTTATAATGCAGAAGCTATTTCTGTCTGTTAGCTTTACAATTAGAAGGAAAACATGATTTGACTGGACACTATATGTCATTATGGAAACTTCTCAGATGCATAAAATAACGTTCTAAAGTCATGTTACTCCACAATCACCATAGAAAAGGAAAGTAATATATCATAGTCCTTTCTTGCAAGATCTAACTTTAGTATTCATCAAAAAAGTTGAAATCTATATTAAAACTAAAAATATTTGTAAGGTCCAAGTTTGCTTCGTATATATATTTTGGTTTAAATAGTAACTCCTAAGTTTTGGTTTAAATAGTAACTTTTAAGATTTGATTTATTTAGATGGCTGCACTAATAAGTGGTTTGTATTGAAAAAGCTAATATGATATGACAGAGCCACCTAAATAAATCAATTTTTTTAATCTTACCCATATAATATCAATCAACATAACAGAAAGACATTCAATTAAGACATATGAAAAATATAATTACTAGAGGAAATAAAACCTACTATGCATTATGCTCTATTCAAATCCACAAATTCAAGACTTCTATGGTGAAATAGCAATATGATTACTAGAAGCACTGAATCTCTAGCTGCAACTGCAAGGATGTTAGTACATGAAATAGTGCCAGGACATGCAGATTCAAGCTCTGCTTTGATGAAATCTATCACTTCAAATACCCTAAAGGGAGTTCGTATTAGGAGCTGCAGTCTTCTCTCCGGTCATAGTTAGTGTGTCATCTAACAATACTGAAGCATCACAACCATTTAAATATTACAGATGTTCTAGAGAATCAAAAATATCTGTCTACAATTCAACCACAAGAGAATGTTATGCCTGGGGAAACTTGTATGACAAAAACCTAAGTTTCTATTTAGACTGGAGCACAATTATGTAATATCCCATTTACTTTTCTTTTGAGTATTTCGAACTCTAATGCACAATAGCAGTGATTTGGCACAAACCTTAATAAATATAAACTTTACTTTCCTTGAAGGTTCAGAAAATACTATTAATATTTTTCGATAGAAAATTACATTCAGTGTACAGCCCAGGGAAAGACTAAATTAAGTCCAGTATTAATTGATTTTTTAATCACAAACGCTACAATGATCTACTCTATATGAATGCCTTTGAAGTGTCTCCAAATCTACCCCTATTAGGGGTGTTTTATCCTCTAGTTTCAGACCTTGAGGGACTGTGTCCTCAGGTTGATGAAACATGGTCCATGCTCAACAAGGAGTAAAAACTTGATATAAATGTATTCAATGATGATCTCCTCCCCTCATTTGATATCTTATATATAGGATCTTCCACCAACAGTCAAAACTCCCCCAATGCCCTTGGAAATAAACTTTTAATTATTTTTTTATAATACTAATTGATCTTTCCTCTGGCGCCCACAATTCCCTTTAATCTTCTTTCGCAGCTGCTTCTTATTTGTGGACTGCCTATGCAAACTACTGCAACTTTAATGATCTCTAACTGTTTCCTTGGGCAGTGGATCATTGTACCTTTGGCAGGGAATCGTTTTTATTCAACTTTTTAATATTGCATAAAGGATTGCGGTCATGAACCTTATTAATGGCTGCTCTTCAATGCCACCCTTAAGACTGATAATTTGTCTACTCCTTCTCATGTAATTAAATCTGTTTTAGATCATTATCAGTATGGATCAAAGCCCATTCCCTCAATGCTAAATTCCCAAAGCCTATGGGAAAATAATAGGCATTGGGTTAATCGTGTTCTAATTTTAAAGAGGCTGAATTATAAATTAATCATCCCCGCACCTTCTAACCTTTGACAAGAACACTTCTATTGATCCCTATAAAACACTTCTGGGCCCCAAATTATTTTTTCAATTTCAGAGCCAATGGTCTCGTACATACCTATATGTAAAGACTCCATATGAAGCCATTTTAAGCCTCTCTTGCGTTACAAAATAAGTAAGTTATATGATTGCATACTACCAAACCCTGAAATATTTGAAAGACTAGAGAGGGAGATTCACGGAGTACAAGGCAGATAAATGAAAATGGCAAGCAACATGTAAACAAAACTGTCTTTAAAGCATGAGTCATGGATTAGCTGGTAAACAATCCTATTCTAGCCGTCAAAGGTAGGCTCGTGGAGAAACACCGGAACCAAAAAAATACGTGTACCATGCAAGGAAGAAAAAAGAGGGATTCAGAGCATAAGGAAGATCGATGAAAATGCCAATCAGCATGAAAACAAAGCACCCAAGTCATGGATTGCTTGGTAATCAATTGATCAATCCTATTCTAGCAATCAAAGCTGGGCTGGTGGAAAAACACCAGAATGAGAAAGACATGTCTAATAAGAAAGTAGGAAACAGTTAAACGTGGCTTTCAAAGTTATGAAGTAACACAGTCCCTAGGGACTAGTCTCACTCAAATATGCATTTCTCTCTCTCCTGGACCAGTCCATAGGAAACAAATCATTTGGGAGACCTACAGATGGTCCACATCCACACGGAAAAGACTAAATGAATAATGTCCAAGAACGTTCCTTTGAATATGAAGCTTGAAATATCTTCCCACCGTAAGCCTATAAGGATACCATACATCCAATACAGAATTACTACCTAGTTAATATCTTCAAATGACTCACATCAAGTTATTTCAGATAAGATTGAATAAGAGTAGTCATCTTTCCACTAATTTATTTGTAATGGTAATCATTGAATTTTGTGGAGTTGATTCAGTTATACGAACACAAGGAAAAACACTGAAAAGTAAAATGTTATTGCCAATTAAGTTTGGTTGAGTACCACATTGCACATGTTGTCGAATAAGGGTAAAATAACTACATTGGTGTCTATTCTGATCAGGATAAAAATAAAATTCCACCATTTATGTAGGTTTAAGCTTCAGTTAGAGCGGGTACATTTCAGTTGTCTCTTTAGATTATAGTAGTTATAGTTGGCATGGACATAACTGTTAGCAAGTGGCTGCAAGAAGAGAGTCTTAAGAATAACTGAAATTTTCAATTCATAAATACTTGTCAAAGCAAGTGATCATTATCATTAATAAAATTTCAAAATTTCTTAATCAAATCATGCACAGAACAACAGAAAATTTACATTAGCATTAGGATCAAATAGAGCTGGCCTTTAGAAATATATGACAAAATATAAAATTAAAGATAATTTTAAGGACAACCAAACCAGGCGCCAATTTAGAGTATGATGCCCATTTGTAGAAGTCTATGCAGCTACACAATTTTGTCCCCCGAATAAACCCAACCTTAATGATCCAACCTATTGAGTGGCACCTGCCTAAAAGTAAATAGCCAACACGTTGATTGAATTTCTTGTTCGGTGTCAAAGCCCCAAAACGGTGTCCTAACTATTTTAAGCTTTGCCAGCACTGAAGGAGAAGCTTTTATTCTAAAGTGTGCAAGGCACAGACTTTCAATCTAGATTGGGTGTACACTGTAGTCTAAGTACCAACAGAGCCGAGCATTAACCTCGTTGTGCATTTGTGACAGTTAGAAAAGAGCGGTCGCATGATCGCATGAATATAATAATAGCCTTGCGATCATGCGACCATGAAGCCTGCTGGGACCCACATACACCAACAGCGCAAATGCGATAACAGAAGTTGAGCAGGGAAAGATCCTACATCCGACGGAGGGCATATGTTCACAAGAGATCTTGGAGATCTATGCGAAGAAGCGACAGCCGTTGATCTTCCAATGGTGGGCCCAATAAGTTTCTCGCAGTCGCTAGGTCGGAGGAGGAATAAAGTGCAATCGGCAATTAGGGAAGATGACCGCGCGGTTTCATGACTAATAAACAGTTAAGAGATAACGTAAGCTGGGCAAGTTCATTTTGAGCGGTTGCATGATCGCAAGAGTTTAAAACAAGCTATCCGATCATGCGAGATGCGAACACGTGTCTCGCGGTGGGCCTGAGAGATTTCATCTGCGGTTGTCATGCCTTGTGCATTAGTTGTTTGCTTAACCCCTTTGCAACTCTTAATGATTCTGTGGTTGCCTCTTTCCCTGAATGATGTCATATTATTTTGGCGAGAAAGCAGGATAAAGACACGTAGTAATTCTATGTCCGATGAGAAAAGACAAAATGGTTAACAACAGCAAGCGTTTCCAAGATCCTTCCACATGTCAAGGTGGGACCGAAGATGCTTAGAATTGACCAATCATAGAGCGGTCGCATGATCGCATAGATTAAAATATTGCAAAGCGATCATGCGACAATGGGTCCCATGCAGATAGAAAGGTTTGGCGGTTGGCAGGTGGATATCCAATGAAAAGGCGAAGGAAAGAGGAGTAGCCACATGATCGCATAGATTAAAATATTGCTATGCGATCATGCGAGATTGTGCCACGTGGTGGTGGGTTTGAAAGCGTTTGACTATAGTTTTTTCGAGATGCCAAAACTGATGTTCCCATTTTCCCTTGGTGGGAAAGAATATGCTTTGCAGGAAAGCGGGATTTCACCGTGTGGACTTGCTCACTTGTGGGACCCAAGTCTTAAAGTAACTATAGGAGATGATATAATCATGGCCGTTCATTTCAAAGGCTATCGGATCAACGGCATGAGTTCAAACTTGAGAGTTTTTCAACGGATACCAAACTCTGATACGGGGCCAACGACAAAATACCAGAGGATTAAAGATAATAACTTGACTCCGAGAAGCCCAATAAATTTTGGCTTGACAGGTGTTGTTCAAAGAAATGAAAGGTCTCGAATTGAAGTGTCATAAGTCTGTGATTGGCTTTTTAATTTAATTCATTTAGGTTGTTCCTGTTCTGTGCTTTATCTTTCTGTATTCTCGAAGTTGAATCATTTCCAGTGGCTATAAGCATCGTATGTAAACTCTATAAATACGGTGGCAGAAGTTAATGTGGGGGTCGGCAAAATTGTTGGTGTAAGAGATTTGATGTTGCAGAGACAATTGAAAGTGTTTTATGTCAATGATTTTCTGTTCCAGTTAGCTGTTGGTTGTTAATTCTATGATTCTTTCTCTTAATCTGAGTTGCAATAGGAAGGAAAAGATGTTTCATTCCTTTTTTTTGAGGATGTGAATGAACCTCAGTAGGATGTGCTGTGGGATATTCAGAGAAGGATTCATTAGAAGTTTTCATCATTTCATTTATATCTCTGTTACTAGTTGCTGTAGATTAGTTAGTGCTGAGTGTATGAATTCATAAGATGTGTGAGTTCTGCAACTTGGTTCTTAGATTAGAAAGCTCTCCTTGCCTGGATTAAGTCCTATTTAGGCTTAATTTGGTTTGCCTCTTCTGCTCTCAGGTTAAGAGCATACCCCACATTAGTTTTAGGAACAAAACATAATTCCTTGAACATTATACACATAGGGAGCTGTACCTGCAAATTCAGAGAAAAGCTGGTAACTAGAAAATGACTTTTCAACTGTTGTAACCAGATATTGTTGATCATTGGGGCATTAAGAGTTATTTGCACAAGAAACAAGAAAGGACAAATCTGTTTACTAACAGATTTTTGGCGACTCCGCTGGGGAACGTGGAAAGAAGATTGGTGTTGAAATTTTACTTCCTTAGATTTTTGTTATCTCTGTTGTCTAGAGATTGGCAACTCTGTTTTAAATTCTCAGAATTTTTTAGTCAAGCAGTTCAGTGCTTTCCTTTTCAGATTTTGAGGTCCCTCCCCTAGGATGGAGGTTATTGGTTCTGTGGAAGAAGTTTTTCTAAAGTATTCAGAAATTTTAGAAGACTGGATTCCAGCAAGTGATGAAGATGTCTCAAATGTTTTTATCTTTATCCCAATGTTCAAAGATCCAATCCAAGAAGTTACGGAAGATTTAGCAAGAGAGGTGAAGTGGCTGAAATCTTTCTATGGCGCTATTCTTATCAAAAGAAAACCTCCTGTACAAAAAAGAAGAAGAACATGTATGTGAAGATCTTTATGAAGTTGGAATCAGTGAACCTAACCTCACCTCATCAAATGTGTTGCATGAACATGAAGGGGAACAACATATACAAGGTAACCTTCAAGTAAGTAAAGATGAATGTTCACATAATTTGTACCTTCAGCCTAATTGTTCAAGTGATGAAATTTTTAGTTGTTTTGAGAATAAGGAAAGTTCCAGTTTGAAATTTGATCCTATGTTAGTTGAAAACAGTAATCAAGATGAGTTGATACCATCAGCAATATGTTATGAAAAGTTTCCATCTTGTGGGATAGATAAAGGATCAAAGAGTTCTGATTTTTCTTTTGAATGTCAAAATGAAGATATGACTGAAGTTGTTAAAATTGAAAAGTTGTAACAGTGGGTACCATCAACAATTCCAATGGACATGTTACCTTGTAAAAAAGAGATCATTTTTCAGCTCTTATCAACTCTTGAGGAAAGAGTTTCTCCTCTTTTGGCCCCAGGTATTGATTCATCATCTTACATCTCTATTTTACATACAGGATTTTCAGATTTAATGAAAGAGGACTGTGATAAAGCTACTTCAATTGATATTTATCCTGAAAAAGCACGGGTATGTTTTAAAGGTATATTGGATGATGAAAGTTGTTTTGATCGTGGTTTTCTCATGAGTCTTGTTGATAAAGATGATATGAGTTCTCTTTTGGAGGTGTGGATTAATTATTTGTTTCAGCCTGAAGAGTATCATAGTTTTGATTCTTCTATTCAGAAAGAGGAGGGAAAACCAAAAATTTATAATGAAGCCTGGTTGTTTGGAAAGTATTTTTGGCTCACTCATGATTTATACCATGACCGTTTTTCTTCCAGCTTTAAAAAGGATGTCATGGAGTTTTTGTCTTGGTTTAGCTGGTTGAAACACCATGGACACTTTACCAGAAAGACTCATACTTTTCTCTTCCGGTTAATGGTCATGCAGGTTCTCCATTTTCTCTTTTCCTCTCTTGTTCGTAGTTAGTTTGCTTTCACAATTTTGGTGTGTTTAGTTTAGCTTTTCCCTATTTTTCTTAGCGTAGTCTATCCTTGTATTCATGGTTGGTTGTTTTCTTTCTTTAGTGTGTTTAGTCTACCCTGCTCCCCTCCGCCCTCCCTGTATGCAGCTGTTCATTGATCTCTTTGGTCTAGACTCTGCAACCCAATGCATAAGGCACTTGTCTCACCAGAGAAGCTGGATTCTCTATGCACTTTGTAGTACATATTCCCCAGTCGGAGCCAACTGTTGCCTGACTTTAAGTCACCCATTTTTTTTTTGGCAATATTGAGTCATATAGTCATCAAGTCAGTCTGGTGTCTAGGTCTAAGTCTTTATAGGTAGGAAATCTTTGCCAGGTTTCTCTTCCATTGCCTTTTTGTTCTAAGTCGGGTGGGATGTTTTCAAGGTCTCATTAATTGGGTAGATTGTAGCTCCTAATCTGGCAAAGATTATGATCTTTCAATTAATGATCTTTTCAGCAGAAGAATGGTTGGAGATTATGGTTTCCAAGCATTCAGAAAGTCTCAAAGGAAAAGTTCTTCATATGACACATTGATAAAGGTGGTATTGGAAGGTTCAAATTTTATTCCTTATAATGGAATGAATAGGTCAACATGGTGTCTATTGGTTAATTTAGTTTTTAGGAGCAGAATATGGACAGTTACAGATTGGATCACCTCTAAGATTGTTTACAGCTTTGGGTCAAGGTTCAAATAATGGTACTTTGGATAGAAATCTTTTATTGTTATAAGATTATGAGTTCAATTTTCTAAAGGCTCTTTGATTAAAGAAATCACTCTAAGAAGATAAACTAATGTCAGCATTGTATTACTATGAAGAAAAGAGAAGATGTGATTATATGTGTTTTCATCATATAACCGTGCCGCATTATGTTTGATCTCATCGAGTCACAAAAAAATTGACTCTGATGATGAGAAAGCCACGACATCTCAAGCAATGAGAATGTGTTGATGATTATACAGTGATGTGTGGATGTGTTTCTACGTTCTCGGGCCTATACACTGATGCAAATGTAATATGTAACATAGCTCATGAAAATGAAGATGGTTATCTGAAGTTATTGAATGGACAGTGGCATACGATGAAATGAATCCTTATAAACTCTAATCTCTTTCATCTCAGACTCAACAAAGCTGAGCATTAACCTCACTGTGCATTTGTGATAGTTAGAAAAGAGCGGTCACATGATCGCATGAATATAATAATAGCCTTGCGATCATGTGACCATGAAGCCTGCTGGGACCCACATACGCCAACAGTGCAAATGTGATAATAGAAGTTGAGCAAGAAAAGATCCTACATCCGACGAAGGGTGTATGTTCACAAGAGATCTTGGAGATCTATGCAAAGAAGCGACGGCCGTTGATCTTCCAATGGTGGGCTGGCTAAGTTTCTCGCAGTCGCTAGGTCAGAGGAGGAATAAAGTGCATTCGACAGTTAGGGAAGATGACCGCGCGGTTTCACGACTAATAAATAATTAAGAGATAACGTAAGCTGGGCAAGTTTGTTTTGAGCGGTCACATGATCACAAGAGTTTAAAACAAGCTATGCAATCATGCGAGATGTGAACACGTGTCTCACAGTGGGCCCGAGAGATTTCATCTGCGGTTGTCATGCCTTGTGCATTAGTTGTTTCCTTAACCCCTTTGGAACTCTTAATGAATTTGTGGTTGCCGCTTTCCCTGAATGATGTCATATTATTTTGGTGGGAAAGCGAGATAAAGACACGTAGCAATTCTGTGTCCGATGAGAAAAGACAAAATGGTTGACAACAGCAAGCGTTTCCAAGATCCTTCCACATGTCTAGGTGGGACCGAAGATGCTTAGAATTGACCAATCATAGAGCGGTCACATGATCACATAGATTAAAATATTGCTAAGCGATCGTGTGACAATGGATCCCATGCAGATAGAAAGGTCTGGCGGTTGGCAGGTGGATATCCAATGAAAAGGTGAAGGAAAGAGGAGTAGCTGCGTGATCACATAGATTAAAATATTGCTATGTGATCATGTGAGATTGTGCCACGTGGTGGTGGGTTTGAAAGCATTTGACTATAGTTTTTTCGAGATGCCAAATCTGCAGTTCCCATTTTCCCTTGGTGGGAAGGAATATGCTTTGCGGGAAAGCAGGATTTCGCTGTGTGGACTTGCTCACTTGTGGGACCTGAGTCTTAAAGTAACTATAGGAGATGATATAATCATGGCCATTCATTTCAAAGGCTACTGGATCAATGGCATGAGTTCAAACCTGAGAGTTTTTCAATGGATACCAAACTCCGATAGGATGCCAATGACAAAATACCAGAGGATTAAAGATAATAACTTGACTCTGAGAAGCCCAATAAATTTTGGCTTGACAGGTGTTGTTCGAAGAAATGAAAGGTCTCGAATTGAAGTGTCATAAGTCTGTGATTGGCTTTTCAATTTAATTCATTTAGGTTGTTCCTGTTCTGTGCTTTATCTTTCTGTATTCTGGAAGTTGAATCATTTCCAGTGGCTATAAGCATCATATGTAAACTCTATAAATATGGTGGAAGAAGTTAATGTGGGGGTCGGAAAAATTGTTGGTGTAAGAGACTTGATGTTGCAGAGATAATTGAAAGTGTTTTATGTCAATGATTTTCTGTTCCAGTTAGCTGTTGGTTGTTAATTCTATGATTCTTTCTCTTAATCTGAGTTGTAGTAGGAAGGAAAAGATGTTTCATTCCTTTGTTTTGAGGATGTGAATGAACCTCAGTAGGATGTGCTGTGGGATATTTGGAGAAGGATTCATTAGAATTTTTCATCATTTCATTTATATCTCTGTTAGCAGTTGTTGTAGATTAGTTAGGGCTGAGTGTATGAATTCATAAGATGGGTGAGTTCTGCAACTTGGTTCTTAGATTAGAAAGCTCTCCTTGCCTAGATTAAGTCCTGTTTAGGCTTAATTTGGTTTGCCTCTTCTGCTTTCGGGTTAAGAGCATACCCACATTAGTTTTAGGAACAAAACATAATTCCTTGAACATTATTCACATAGGGAGCTGTACCTACAAATTCAGAGAAAAGCCAGTAACCAGAAAATGGCTTTTCAACTGTTGTAACTAGATATTGTTCATCATTGGGGCATTAAGAGTTATTTCCACAAGAAACAAGAAAGGACAAATCTATTTACTAACATATAGCTACAAACATTTTTTCTCTCCTAGAGGTAAATACATTCACATTAATATATTTGATGAAGCTACAAGTAAACTAGTTCCACTCAGCAACATAAGAATTTAAAACTTGGAACAATAAATGAATTTCCATCCAAAATTGCTAGTCTTGGTTTTTGAGAACTCTGGTCAACCTAGGTCTACAAACATATCAAACTTAGTAACCCAGAGTGTCCATAATTTGATTCATCAATAATTTTTTTGCATATATTTGCCCCTCTACAAGTTGATGTTCAAAAGGTAGAATGTAAACTATCAGGACAACTATGCCTTGCAATTTTGACACCATTTGCAAGTTAACAAGCATAGGATTAAATGAGTTGTGATGATCATAGATGGAAAAATTTGAAATGGTGTTTAATGGTATGATTATTCTTTAAATGGTACTAGCTCAATGGAAGAGCACCCACTTTACAAGTAGGAGGATGGTGGTTTGATTCCATCGTTCCCTAATATGACTAAATAAATGATTAAATAAATGACTAAATCAATGACTAAATCAATGACCAAATAAACGACCAAATAAATGACCAAATAAATGACTAAATAAATGACAAAATAAACGACCAAATAAATGACCAAATAAATGACCAAATAAATGACTAAATAAATAACTAAATAAATGACTAAATCAATGACCAAATAAATAACCAAATAAATGATCAAATAAATGACCAAATAAACAACTAAATAAATGACTAATTAAATGACCAAATAAATGACTAAATAAATGACCAAATCAATGAATATAATAGTTTAGTCATAAATTTGGTCATGAGATAAATGACCAGCAATAAACTACTAATGGTCACGTGACCAAAATTAGTCATTTATCTACAATTTTAGTAGTTTATTTAGTCATATATTGTTGTTTTTGTACTAGTGATGGAATAGAAATTGGTGGTTGCATGAGCTCAATACTGTTACCTAGACAATATATTTTAATACTAGTATTACCCACCAGAACACTCATCCCGATGCATTACAAAGATGCCTTACAAGCGCAATTATACATCCCTTAATAAGGATAGTTTGATGCTTAATAGGGCCCCTGTTACTCCTTTGAGGAACAAATAATCTTGCAGGTTTTGCTAAACAAGTACATGACTTCTTATTATGTCTTAGGCTTCAACACAATAGTATTTTTGTAGCACTTTCTAACAATAGTCATGTTAGGAAAAGGTTCCATGCTATCAAAAGGTCATACATTTTTTGAAGTAAGTTGCATTTAGGAAATTGAGTGGCAACCTATCAGTTATGGGTTGTATCTTGTTTATGAGTCTCATAGTGATCATTTCGAGTTGCATCCTGTGTTATCAGATGTTGTCTATTGTAAGTCATATCTGGGATAGTGGGGTCTCCCATAGAGTATTTTTGTAATGTAGCATTGATTCCAATACCCTTTTTGGACCATTGCCAACCTAAATCATCACACTTGTTGTAATTGGACATTATCCCTTTGTTGTCATCACATTTAATCAATTGGTTCCTTGTCAACTCAATCATCTTGTGCACTTTTTTGGTCTTATTAATCTAAATCAATTGATTACAAAGGTTATTATCAGGGAAGATCAAAAACCTTATTGAAATCTAAAAAGTGTTACACATAATCAGTGTTAAACATGTGTTAACACTAGTACTATTTACCACTGATTATGTGTAAGACTATGTTAATAAGGAAACTTGATTATGTGTAACACTTTTTAGATTACAATAATGTGTAACACCTTACTGTTTAACACTGATTATGTGTAGGGTAAGAGTTTGGAGTTGGGGGACAATTTCACGGAAGTCTTGTAGAAATGAGAGACGTTGCTCGAAAAGGGTGCCCGTTTTAGCTTCGACACCTGATCCTAAATTCAAAAAATGGGCACACATTTTTTTTTCAAAATGAGTGCCCGTTTCTATATATATATATATATATATATATATATATATATATATATATATATATATATATATATATATATATATATATATATATATATATATATATATATATATATATATTTTAAAGAATTAAAAATGCATTTTAACACTTTGATTTTTTTTTAAAAAAAAGCGGCATCTATTTCTTAAGACATGAGCGGGAAGCACACATCCACCTTAAATTTCATTCCAAAGTCAGTTTGGTTTAGGCTTGGTAGAACTGAGCCTATGCCTTGACCTCCAAAAATTTGGTTAAGGCACTGAAATGCCAGATTTTTGCCTTGCCATAATTTTTTGAGGGCCTTCCCAATCGTATCATTTTACGAAAAAAAAATCCATTAGAGCTCTCATTGTCCTGATTTCAAAAATGTAGATTTCATAGTGATGTGATTAATTTTACTATTTTTGCATTATTTATTAGTTAAAAGTGGTACCTAAACGTAAAATAGAAAGGTTCACTAAAACGTTAATAACTTTTTTATTTTTAAGTTTTTTGAAAAATAAATTATATGAGACCAATCTAGATACAATTCTTTTGAAGATAAAAAAAAATAACTTTGAAAAAATATGAAATTCTCATCAAATTATGGTGTCCGTACACTAGAGGTTTTGAAAATGTATTTTATACTCAATTAGAAATTAATAAATAAAAATATATTCAATAAAAAAATAAGG
Organism: Chamaecyparis obtusa; assembly: GCA_027943335.1. Lineage (NCBI taxonomy): Eukaryota > Viridiplantae > Streptophyta > Pinopsida > Cupressales > Cupressaceae > Chamaecyparis > Chamaecyparis obtusa. The sequence goes on from BSBK01007395.1 coordinate 711,631, forward strand.
AAAAATATGCTGACCAATATTTGGTGTCTTAGGTATATTTCCCCAGAAGGATTTACAAAAATTCATTTATTTAAGTCAAAATATGGTGTCTGTACATGGCTATGGTATGGTCGTAAAATAGGCATTTTGAAAACATGGTTTTTAAACATTCCTACTAATAAGAAAATTATACCATGTGGGTATTTAAATAAATTACATATTTGAAAAGTAGACTCTGAGAGCTACATTTTCTATTACTATTTTTTTTTGAGATTCAATCTCTAAGTATCTCAAATTTAGACATCAATTGACAAGAAATTTGAAAAAAAGGGAAAACGCTTCAACTTTTTGCCCAAAAGTGGGACTCAACTTCTTGCAGCTACCTTGTAACACTATGTTAATAAGGAAACCTGATTATGTGTAATACATTTCTTTGGCATTTTGACAAACAGTTAGTGTGTATGGTCTGAGGCCACACATTTTGAGTTGTTTCTATTCTTAAATTAGCTCAAAAGTGTTACACATAATCAGTGTTTTTTTCCTTATTAACATAGTGTTACACATAATCAGTGTTGTTTTCCTTATTAACATAGTGTTACACATAATCAATGTTAAACAGTACTAGTTTTACCAACACAAGATATTTTAATAAAAATTGAACATATCATCTAATGTATCTTTCAATTTGCATTCCGATCAGAAGTTTGTAGTGGATGACAGTGGAATAGAAATTGGTGGCTTCATGAGCTCAATATTGTTACCTAGATAGGATATGGGTACGTGCAAAAAGTTGGGTGCCAATTCCGTGGAAGTCCGCAACTTGGAAAAATGCACCGCTAGAAACGGGCACCCATTTCTTTCCAAATCGGTTGCCCGTTTTGGTTCGGCACTCCGATCTTGAATAAAACGGGCACCCGTTTCAGTTCGGTCAACCGAGCCAAAACGGGCACCCGATTTGACAAAAAATGGGTGCCCATTTTTGAAAAGTATTTTTTTTTTTTTGATAGCGTTTCCTGTCATTTTCTAGTGACAGGAGAACGGGATCTATGATTTTTCAACATCGCCTACCCGATTCTTAGACACTTGCTGACCCTACACATACATCTTTTCAAGTTCCAGGTACGTATTTATCATTTTGACTTGTTTTATTTTATTTTTCGTGTTCATTTTCAGTAGTAAAACGTTAAATTTTTGTTTTAAATAGCTATTTAAGATTGCGTTTTAAAAATGAATGTATTTTCTTAGATTATGAAATGTATGTTTTTATTTGTTATTCGATTTGTTTAGAAATAATGTGCAATTGAAAACAATTTAACCTAAAACGTAAGAAAGTAGAAAACAAAAACTTGAACAGTAGAAAACTGAAAACAAAAACTTAAAATGAAGAAAATTGAAAATGAAAACCTAAAACGTGGAAAAACGAAAATGAAAACTTAAAACATGGAAAACCAAAAATGAAAACTGAAAATGAAACTGAAAAAGAAAACCTAAAACGTAGAAAACTGAAAACAAAAACTAAAAATGAAACTGAAAACAAAAACTTAAAATGAAACTGAAAATGAAAACCTAAAATGAAATTGAAAATGAAAACCTAAAACGTAGAAAACTGAAAACGAAAACTTAAAATGAAACTGAAAACAAAAACTTAAAATGAAACTGAAAATGAAAACCTAAAACGAAATTGAAAATGAAAACCTAAAACGTAGAAAACTGAAAATGAAAACTTAAAATGAAACCGAAAACAAAAACAAAAAATAAAAACTTAAAATGAAATAAAAAATGAAAACCTAAAATGAAATTGAAAACAAAACCTAAAACGAAACTGAAAAGGAAAACCTAAAACGTAGAAAACTGAAAACATATTTAAAATTGCAAACGAAAACCTAAAACATATAAAAAGTTAATTTTTGTTTTTAAATAGCATTATACGAATTTATTTTAAAAATGAATGTATGTTTATAGTTTTTCATTTATTTATGTTTTAATTTACTTTTCAATTTGTTTAGAAATCATGTATTTGTTAAAAACTGAAAACGAAAACTTAGAATGTATAAAATTGTATTTACGAAAACCTAAAATGTAGACAATTGTAAATGAAAACCTAATGTTCTCTCCTCTCTGATCATGTTCTCTCTCCTCTCTCTTTCTCTTATCTCTCTCTGTTTAACTCTCTTCTCTCTCTCTCTCCTCTCTCTTTCTCTCATCTCTCTCCCTTGAACTCTCTCTCTCCTCACCTGCTCGCTCCTCTCTCTGATCTCTCTCTCTCCTCTCTCCTCACGTCCTCTCTCAGGTCTCTCCTCTCTCCGCTATCTCATCTCTCTCCCTTGAACTTTCTTCTCTCTATCTCCTCTCTCGTCATGTTCAATGTACTAAAAAGTAATTATTTTCAAATTGACCAATAAAGGAATACATTATATATCTTTAAACAAAGACACCGTAGCAAGTTTAGAATATTATATTAACAAACCAACTAAATCAATATAAAATATAACCTTATTGAAACGAAATAAACATTTACAAAGTAAACTCTCTTTATAGGACCTAATATATACATAATATAACCCCTTAATAGTATCTAATAGGACCTAATAAGACCTAATATGAACCTTAAACCCTAGTATGTACCCTTAAAACCTAATATGACCCTTAAGACTTAGTATGTACCCTTAAGACCTAATATGACCCTTAAGACCTAGTATGTAACCTTAATACCTAATAGGACCTATTATGTACCCTTTAGACCTAATAGGAGCTAGAGTATGTACTCGTAAGACGTAATAGGACCTACTATCACCCTTAAGACCTAATATATTATGCATGTGTTTAAATACTTTTCATTTACATTTTCAAATACTTTATAAATGTGTACATGTGAAGATAGAGATATATATGTTTAGATTATTCATGTGTTTAAATACTTTTCATTTACACATTCAAATACTTTATATATGTATAGTTTACACATGATGGACGAGCATTCAGGAGGTCAGCCCCCACCACCACCACCACCACCACCACCACCACCACCACCACCTCCACCACCTCCTCGTACCGCAGAGCAGCTTAGAGAGGACATGAGGTGTAATATCACCTCTATTGTCAGGGACATTGAGACGGTTAGACATGATCCCCACCCCTCTGCACATCTACTACGCCTTGCAGATACTATGCAAGGCATAGTAGTTTCTGTCTAGTCCCTTGATGATGAGTTGGACAGTTATCGCTCATGGAGAGATTCCATGAGAACATTCTATGCTAATGGACTCACCTATAAAGAGGTGAAGGATCTTAAAATCACCAAAGCAGATTTTGCTCGGTGGTTTAAGAATCCGAAAATAGGTGAAAAAATAAACCCCAAAAAAACAAGAATATCTATTCGCTGGTGCAAGCACCCGTTGATTTCACAACACTTTTGGGAGCGGTGGTGGATGGTATTTGACCATCCACCACACGCAAATCATGAGGTCCCCATGTACTTTTTGAGAAAATTGTGGGCTGAGTTTGAATTGGGTAAAAAACCCAATTATTTTGACATGAGAGCATTTCAGGGGGTCGGTAGAGGCATGCCTCAGGACAGGCCTGGGGTGAAGCTAAGTGATAGAGTCAGAAATTGTCCACATGAGGAGCGCCTTGTTTCTTATCTAGCTCCTATGATTCTAGCGCCAGTACACCATCGAGCAGTCACCTCTGCTCTTGGTTCATTGAGCGCCCTTTCGGGTGATTTAGCTGAGCAGTTCAGGATGGCTAGGGCACCCCAGAGCATAGCACATGTTTGCACCAGCTGCAGGGACATATGTGCTGGTCTACAGAGTGAGGGGCTAGATGATGGATTTGATGATGCAGAGGGTGCACATGGAGGATATGATGACACAGAGGATCGACCTGTCGAGTTGTCATCATTTCTTGACCTTCTATACGCAGCGGATTTATCTAGCACAGAGGTAATCTATATAATAGTGATAAAATATTTTGTCTACATATATATGTACAGACACACAAACCATATCAACCAAAATATGTTGTTTTTGTCAGACAGGGGGCAGAGGAGACCACGACATCCATGGACCATCACCATGTCCATTTGACTACTTCAGATGTTGGTGCACCTTTCACTGTATGTGTTTTTATCATGTCTATTTGACCCCTAGAAATATTTACTGTTGAAACTTTACTTTAATAATGTTTGTTTTCAAAATATATATTGTAGGGTCACACTTCATACCACCCTGGCAGTAGTTCGATGGGTACTCTGCCATCAGTCACAGAGGACACTCCCCATATACCGCTTGTATGTATATTGCATTTTAATTTGAATTTAACTATTTATACATGCTCACGTATTTATGCGTATATTCTAATTCACTTCTATTTTTTACAATTATGTAGGCCTTCACCACATCATTCCCTACTGATGTACCCTCGGAACCATTACTGAGTATAGTTTCATGTGGTCATGGTGTAGGACCCAGCCAGATGCAGGCCTCATCATCCTTTGAGGTCATAGTTATTAATATGTTAAATTCCAATATTTTTGAATCATGATGCACATGTCATTTTTAGGGAATATTATTATAATAAATTTGCAATTTGTTTTGTACAGGACATTACCACAACGATGTTTTTTACTCCAGGTCCTCCTCCCACAGAGGAAACTACTCAGCAGGGTTCCACGGTAATTTATTTGATATATGTATATTCAATATTTATTTTGTTTGTAAGTGAATTATTTCTTTAAACCCACTTCTTATGTTATCTCTTCATAATTTATGTTTACAGTCACTTGATGGTGTACAGCATGATGATACATCTCCCTCCTCTTCACGTGGAGTGAAGAGGACGGCAGATCAGATGGGCGATCCAGGCTCTTAGATGTTACTTGTGTTTTCATGTTATATGGACTATTCAGATGTTATATGGACTATTTCTAGATGTTATATGGGCTATGAACACATGTTTTATGGACCTGTTATATTTGGACTATTCACATGTTTTATGGACTTGTTATATTTGGACTTGTTATATTTGGACTATTCACATGTTTTATGGACTTGTTATATATGAACTTGTTTTATTTGGACCAATGATGTATGTTTTATGGACATGTTTTATTTGGACTAGTTATTTGGACATGTTATATATGGACTAGAGTGACATGTTATGTGGATTAGCTTTTTTTTGGTTGATCGATATATGTACATGTCATAGATTAAATTAGAATATTTGTTTTAGATCTAAGATTTTTTTAATAAGATGGATTGCATGTAAATACTCTACGTGAATAAATATAATGTGAATCAGATAAGTAGAGATAAAATAAGATAACTAGATAACTACATAACTACATAACTAGATAACTAGATAATGGATATCATTAATTAATATGTCACATCAAATTATTCAAGTTATATGTCACATCAAATTAATTGTAGAATTTGAATTAAAAAATGAACAAATTAATAAGTACACAGGAATCATAACACATGGTACATCAATAAATGATATTTTTATTTATATATATAACTAGTTCAAGGGCTCCATAGGGAAAGAACTAGTAAGAAAACCCCACTTCTTAGCCCAATTACAATATGATTAAAAATAAAATAAACATTCAATGAAATAATTTAATGTATCATCTTCTAGGGCTCCTGAATATGACTGTCACATGTTTGTAAAGTTGTACACTTTATACCTATTCAAATAAGAAATTAATTAGAAAAACTGTCTTTAATGCACAACTAACTATAAATTTGACATAATAAGATCTATCACTTGTACATGTCTAATGTCTAATATCTAACTAACTATAAACTTGACATAATTAAAAAACACTTACACATGTACACATGTGATTTATTAGAGTGTACCATCCGCATATGAGTGTCACACATGTAAAGTTGTAGTTGATACCTATTCAAACAAGAAATTAATTAGAACTAACTCCAAATTTGACATAATAATATATTGAACTTGTACATGTCTAATGTCTAATAGAACTAACTATATAAACTTTCAACATAATTAAAAAGCACTCACATGTCTCTAAATCTGATTCAACCTAGTGTACCATCTGCATCCTCTCTTTTTTGTAATGCTTCTATGATTGCCTCATGCTCTTCCATCGAAAGGGTCCATAAGACTTTATTGGTGGGCCTCCCTTTGTATCTTTCTAATTTGATATTCGTTGCCACCACTAAATGAGAATACTGCATAATTTTCTTTTCTGATTGGTAGTCCTCAAACGCTAGTAACCCATTTCTTCTTGTTAGGTATTTTCATAGCCATGTACCAACAACCACAACAGACCCAATTGGATACTGAAAACCATCATCATCTACTTGATGACATATCAACTTTTTCTTAGGTTCCACACATCTAGCAAGCCAGTACTCAGTCTGCTCATCATTATCCTCAGGTGCAACAATAGCATACACATGCCCTATAAAAATAATTAGTTTCATATGCATGTATGTAAAAAACCTACACTTATAAATGTAAATTTGAATAAATAAATACCAGGTTGTATCAGATCTGAAACACGATCATAATCTTCTGATGCAAATGCATGATCTGGGTCTTCACTGGTTGAATCACCTGGAACTTGTGTCTCAGTAGGTGTTAAGGATCTTTGTTTCCATTCTTCAACCCATTCTATACTCTCGCATTGTTCCCATTCACCTGCAACACAAAATTGACAAAAACATGCTAGCTCCCTAGTCCATATAGTCCAAGTGTTAGAATCAGAACTTCTAAATGAATGCCATTTTGCTGACCCATTTATCGTATCACACTCATATCTTGAAAGGATATAATTCTCTTCTACTAGCTAGAAGAAACATTTGATTGTAGAATTCTGATTTGATCCTGTAGATAAACTTGTACTACACCATTCAACAATTTCACGTGCATTTTTAAATTTGGATTTTTCTTCAAACTTGAGTTGTTTTCTTGCAAGGGCTCTCTTAACACATGCACCAGCACCATCATGTTCTCCTTTCCTATGTCCAGCTTCAAAAAAACTCTAGATATGTTTGACATTGGTTTTCTTATGTGTCCTACTCATCCAATAAAACATTCTAGCATTCTTGAATTGACTTGTGCAATTATCTGACCATATTAGATGTTGTGTCATTTGAATTTGTCTCTCCTTTAAATTGTCGTAAAATGTCTCCATGCAGTATTGCACAAACTCTGATGAGTGTAGTTTATTATCACTCATATAGAAGTGGTACTCCCTCAAAAAAAATTTATCATCTTCTGTACTATCAGGTGCATGCCTATAGACAATATGAACAAAAATGGCTACTTGTACTGAATTATAATATTGAGATTGGATCTCATCTTTTGGTGCAAGAGTATAGTTCTCTGCAAAGTCAACTACTGAAAGTAAACTACCCACTGGGAATGTATTCTTGCACATGCGAAATTGTTCATCAAGCCATCTAGCATTATGAGAGTGTTTCACATATTTAGGTATGATCTTACACTTGAATTCATTCATGAATGCATGAACACTAATGCTTTCATTTATTAGGTCACATCGTCTTCCAACCTTTCCATCCTTCAATGGATATTCAATAGTTTTAAATCTTCACACATCAATCATTTGTTGTCCGAATTCAGTTGTAGGAGTTTCATGAAAACACTCATCTAATAATGCAAGATTGCCACATATATTGCATACACCACAAACACATGCATTGAAAAGAAAATATTGGTCATTATGTGGGTTACAAAACAAACTTGAGATGAACTCCTTTATAACCTGAGGTGGAATTTGGATACCACATTCCTATAACATTTCTTTAGTATGCATGGTACCACGTATAGATCGAAATAAATCATAATGGTAACGAAATTGGACATGAGTTTTACAACAACATGTGACTCTTTCCTTGTTTACCCTTACATACCAAGGTTTACACTTTTCAAATGATCTTTGACTTATGCTGATTGATAACACCTTTTCATCTACAAATTTTTTGTATAATTCAGTTTGAGTCATGTCCAAAAGGTGTTTTGGATGTGGTTCATGAATTTTTGAGCCAACTCTTAATTTTAGAACATCCCTGGCATTTGGCGATACTCTTGTATTATCCTTCCAAAATCTTTCAATCAATGTTTTCACTTCACTAGTAAGTTTCATATCAGATCTCGGGAGTCTACCACTATAGGTCCATAATTTGTTAGCTGGATCACTTTCAAAGTCAACTCTTCTCTTCACAGCTTTTGCCAAAGTTTTACGATGAATATTAAGATATCCACTTATGTTACTTATCATTCTTTTATCATGGGTTGATTTGTTTACTAAAGCTATTGTTATTGCTCGTCGTGCCGCATTTCTATCTTTAGAACAACTTTTCTTTCCAATTGTATCAAAGGCACTAGCAATAGTTGAAACAACTTGTTTCAAAGACTCATCCTTTTTTTTTTCTTTCACATTGACTCCTAACCTCTTCATCACTTTCCACATCTTCATCATTTTCATTAATTGTAACATCAATTGACATTGAAACCCAAATTTCTTGTTATAAAAAAATTGTTTGAACAATCTGTTAGCATATGTCCTAATCTGCCTCCATGAAACCAAGCCACGAAGATTGTCTAACACACCACTATTCAATTGAAAAAGATTACCCATTTCATTATCATTTAAACATGTTTCATTTTCAACTGGTGTTTCCATGTCTATATCCACACTCTCAATTTTAGCTGTACTTTTATTTTCACCATCAGTTGGGGTTTGATTTTCAGTCATAGGTGGGGTTTCAATTTCTTTTTCAACTGGTGTTTGACTTTCATTTCTTACTGTACTTCCATGAATAAAATCCAAATCATTTATTTCGTAGCCCGCTTGAAAAAAATCATGAATTTCATTTTCAGAATATATGCAGGGTTGTGAAGACATACCAGTACCCAATACTGGGTTAGTAGATGCACCTGGATTTTCTTGATTTGTATTTCCTTCTTCTGGCTTTTCATCCATTACAGTGTTCTCAATGCTCTCTTCCTTTAAAGCTACTGTTGAACTCGAAGCTCCGGCATTACTACCCTCTCTAATTCTTGCTCTTCTTTCTCTTTGACGTTTTTCTTCCTTTTCTTTATTTTCTATCCTTTGTCTCTTTCTATGTTGCTTTGATCCCATATTTGAATGAATTTTTAATCCAACAAGTGTCAAATCTAGAACAAGACAAAACCAGGTCTAAATTAATTAAAACATTCTGTCTGCGCACAGGTACAGTCGTAAAATGATTGAATAATGATTCAATCATTGGACCTCTGTACTTCTGCACTTCTCATTTTCCAACGGACTCATTAGAAATGGGCACCCATTTTTTAACAAAATGGGTGCCCGTTTTGTTAACGGTCACTTTTGAAATGGGCACCCATTTTTTAAAATTTCAAATCGGGCACCCGTTTCTAAAAGCTTGGGGCGGAAAAATTGAACTTGCCTCAGTTTTTGGTATGGGATAGGCATGATTTAGGCTTGGTCCCACCGACCTTATGTCTTCACCTCCATAAATTTGACTAAGTTATTTTAACATTAATTTTCTGTCTTCAACGAATTTTTTGAGTGTCTTTCAATTTGAATTTTTTGATGAAACGAAAACCCATTATAGATTTCATTGTCCTGATTCTATAAATGTAAATTTTTTGACGATATAATAAATTTTACTATTTTTCCTATATTTATCAATAGCAAAAGGTATGAAAATGTGAAACACAGAGGTTTACTAAACTTTTAATAACTTTTTTGTTTTAAGGTTTCTGCAAAAAAAAATTATATGGCATCAATCTACATTCTATTCTTTTCAAGATAAATTTTTTTGTTTTTGAAAAATATGAACATTTCATCAAATTATGGTGGCCGTACACTAGAGGTTTTGGAAATATACTTTATTGTCATTTAAAAATTAATTTAGAAAAATATATAAAAAATTAAAATAAGGAAAAATATACTCATCAATCTATAGTGTCTTAGGTATCTTTCTTAAAAAGGATTAACATATATTGATTTATTTGTGTCAAAAAAGGGTGGCCATACACGGGTGAGGTATGGTCCTGAAACAGGCATTCTGAAAAAGTGGTTTTTAAATATGCCTACCAAAATTAATTTATGCAATGTGGGTATTGAAATAAATTACATATTTGAAAAGCTAACTCCGAGTACTATAATTTCTGTTAGTGAAGTTTTTTTAGATTCAATCTCTAAGTGCCTCAATTTTTGACATCAATTGACACAAATTTTGAAAAATAGGAAAAACTCTTCCACTTTTTGCCAAAAATTGGCACCCAACTTCTTGCAGCCACCCATATTTTAATACTGTTACCCACCACAACACTCATCGTGATGCATTACAAAGAAGCCTCACAAGCACAATTATACATCCCCTAATAAGGACAATTTGATGCCTAATAGGCCCCCTGTTGCTCCTTTCAAGAACATATAATCTTATAGGTTTTGCTAAATAAGTACATGACTTCTTATTATGTCTTAGCCTTCAACACAATAGTGTTGTTATAGCACTTTCTAACAATAGTTCTGTTAGAAAAAGGTTCCATTTTATCAAAAGGTCATACATTTTTTGAACTAAGTTGCATTTAGGAAATTGAGTGGCAACCTATAAGTTATGGGTTGTATCTTGTTTATTAGTCTCATAGTTCTCATTTCAAGTTGCATCTTGTGTTATCAAAGGTTGTCTATTGTGAGTCGTATCTAGGATAGTGGGGTCTCCCATAGAGTATTTTTGTAATGTAGCATTGATTCCAATACCCTTTTTGGACCCTTTTCAGCCCAAATCATCACAGTTGCTATAATTTGACATTATCCCTTTGTTGTTATCACATTTGATCAATTGGTTCCTTGTCAACTCAATCATCGTGTGCACTTTTTTGGTCTTATTAATTTGAATCACTTGATTACAAAGGTTATTATTAGGGAAGATGAAAAAACATTATTAAAATCTAAAATGTGTTACACATATTCAGTGTTAAACATGTATTGACACTAGTACTATTTAACACTGATTATGTGTAACACTAGATGTTAATAAGGATACCTAATTATGTGTAACACTTTTTAGATTACAATAATGTGTAACACTAGTACTGTTTAACACTGATTATGTGTAAAATTATGTTAATAAGGAAACCTGATTATTTGTAACACTGATTATGTGTACAACACTTTTTAGATTACGTAATCTAAAAAGTGTTACACATAATCAATGTTAAACATGTGTTAACACTAGTACTATTTAACACTGATTATGTGTAACACTATGTTTATAAGGAAACATGATTATCTGTAACACTTTTTAGATTACAATAATGTGTAACACTAGTACTGTTTAACACTAATTATGTGTAACACTATGTTAATAAGGAAACTTGATTATGTGTAACACTTTTTAGATTATGTGTAACACTGATTATGTGTAACACTTTTTCGATTATGTAATCTAAAAAGTGTTACATAGAATCAGTCTTAAACATGTGTTAACACTAGTACTATTCAAAACTAATTATGTGTAACACTATGTTAATAAGGAAACCTGATTATGTGTAACACTTTTTAGATTACAATAATGTGTAACACTAGTATTGTTTAACATTGATTATGTTTAACACTATAATAAGGAAACCTGATTATGTGTAACACTTTTTAGATTATGTAATCTAAAAAGTATTACACATAATCAGTGTTAAACATGCGTTAACACTAGTACTGTTCAACACTAATTATGTGTAACACTATGTTAATAAGGAAACTTGATTATGTGTAACACTTTTTAGATTACAATAATGTGTAACACTAGTACTGTTTAACACTAATTATGTGTAACAATACTATGTTAATAAGGAAACATGATTATGTGTAACACATTTCTTTGGCATTTTGACAAACAGTTAGTGTGTATGGTTTGAGGCCATACATTTTGAGTTATTTCTTTTTTTATATTAGCTTGAAAAAGTGTTACACATAATCAGTGTTACACAAAATCAATGTTATTTTCCTTATTAACATAGTGTTACACAAGTTTTTGAATGGGGACAATGAGTGACAACGGGCGAGCGGGAGGAGTTTTGAATTCGAATTTGGGTGGGCTTCCAGCGTTGTAGGCTATGCAGGCTGCTAGTAATGGTGTTTCTACAGATTAGGGAGAGGGGAATGAAGAAAACAAGGAAGGGGACCCAAAGGTTAAGCAAAAAGACCCTGGTAAGGCAGTAGGGGTAGGAGGAGAAAACCCTTCCTCTTCCCCCTCAGCCCAGAAGATTCAGAAAAAGGATCAGGGCGATAAAGGCTCTCCTCACTAATGGTCATCTCTTTTTGGTATTCAACCCCCAGGAAAGTCTTCCTTCCATTCTATTAAGGATCTCTCAGAAAAAGAGAAAGGAAATTTTATTTTAGAAATTCCTGATGAGTTGGTGGATCAGAATATTGCCTCAATGGACCATACTCTAGTAGTTAAATTTGTGGGAACTAGACCCAACATAGATATAGTGAGAATCTTTGTGAAAAAGAAATCAGAGCTCAAGGGGAAAGTCCTTATCACTGCCATGGTGAAGGGATTTCTCTCCTTTGAGTTTTCTTGCAAAGAAGACCTAGACAGAATCCTCTGTGTGGGTACTTGGTCAATCGGCAAGGCTACTCTTGTGGTGTAGAAATGGACCCCTAAGCTGGATCTTAATGGCTCCTTCTTTTTCCAAGCCCTTGTGTGGGTTCAAATCCCAAAACTCCCATTGGAATTCTAGGTTGAAGATGTCTTTGATGGTATTGCCAGATCCTTTGGTACTCTTCTTTAGATTGATCCAGTGACTATGGCTAAAAGTCACCTCACCTATGTTAGGATCTGTATTGGGGTGGAAGAGGGCCAGGATACACCAGAAATCATTGTTCTCCAATCAAAATTGGGAAAATAATTGCAAAAGATGGATTAGGAAAGCATCCCTTTTGTGTGCTTCCACTGTAAGAAAGTGGGACATAAAGCTAGATCATGCCCATTGTGAATGAAGTTGGAAAAAGAAAGGAAAGCTTCAGCTATTAAAAAGAATAAGTCTGGTCATGAGTTGGAGTGCCCCCCAAGGAATATTTCCAATCCACACTCTGACTTAGAGGTCGTGAATCACAGACTATGGAAAAAAAAGAAAAAACCAGAGGAAAACATGGTGATTTTAGACTCACTAGAAGACAAGAAAAGCCCTCTTGTTGGGGAACCAAAGGAGATGAAACCAGGCCAAGAGAGATCAGCTCTTAGAACTGTGTCTCCCTAGTTTGAAGGCATTGACTTGGAAGTCAATATTCTAGAAGACTCCATTGATGACACCTATGATAATGGTCAAGGGGAAGGGGGTGACTCATGCCCTAGAACTACCTTCACCTCCTTCATCCTGAATTTCTTAGAATCCCCATAGGAAGAATGCTATTCTAGCCCGGCTAGGGGTAAACTTGGTGGTCTCTTGGACTCCTACTACCACAAAGAGACACAAGGCTTTGACAAAGTCCAACAAATGGATTTTATTTTGGGCTCTATCTCCCCCAAACAACTCACAAAGATGGAGGATCTCTTTTCCAAATACAAAGAGGAAAAAGAGGGCTGGACAAAGGTTAAAAGAAAAAAGAGAACCAAAAGCAGAGATCCCTCCTTGGTTTCTCCTATTGCTACAAGGAGCAAAAATAGAGCCGATGTTGGGGACAAACTCAAATCTCCAGGTAAAAAGAGAGAAATCCAGTTAAGGTAAGAGGAATTCAGCATAAACATTGCGGATGGAACCCTAAAAACTATCCAGGCCACCTGCACTCCCACCAATAGATGTTAGCCTCTTCAAAGAACCCTAGTGAGCTCTTTAGCTCACACCAGTCGATAGTCAGAAGTAGAATAATCACTCCTCTAGCAATAAAAAATAAAGTGAAATCTTGGCATGATCCCCAACGAGGCTACCATTACAGGTTCACCTTCGGCCAGGGTTGCCGACATGGCTTTGGTCTTGGATTAGTCATCACTTTTTGTGCCACTAGGACTATTTTCTTGAAGGCTGACTTTTCCATTCATGTGCTAATATTTGCCACCAACTTGGATGATGATTGGATCACCTTACAGGACACCAACAAGGAAACTTACCACTTAAGGCACAATGATGATACTTTCCATAAAGTCAAGTTGGATTCTCCGGAGGAGAATGATCTTCAAAGTATAGTAGCCTTAAACAATAGTAATTACATTTGCTACAAGCCTACTTGGAGATGTTATTTCACTCATGGCGAGTTGTGGTAGATTTGCATGAGTTTTAATGACATGTCACCTTTGAACGCTTTAAGGGCCCCCTTCCCAAAATCTTGTTTTCATTTCAAAAAACCTACCTTTAGAAAGAGCGTTGTTGAAGTTAGAAAGAAGGCAAGAAGTATTCTTTGGCAGGACTAGAGATTTACCAGAGCCATCACTTCCACCATGGTAGGGGAAAGGTTAAGAAGGGAGCCAGAGGGTGATAGTGAGAAATGGAAGAAGTGAACAAAAATCTAGAACGCGTTATAGAAGGGGGATGTTACCACTTTTATCGAATGACTCCATGGCTATAGGAAGGACATCACCAATATCTTCATTAAAACCTAGAATGATGGGATGGTGGATTTGGATGGCAAGTTGTTCACCTTCGTGGAGGAGGTTATACCTATGGTCATTGGCATTCCTATTGCTGAGAAAAAATTCTACAGAGACCAAAAACTCTCTGACATGGCGGTCAAAATGTTCACAAGGGATGAAAATGAGATGAATTCCATTGTCAAAGCAGGCACCTACTACCTTCCTAGGAGTTTGAAGACGCTCTAGAAGTATGTTCTAAAGGCCCTCATATTCTACATCACCCTCGACACCAGGTTTGATAGAATCCGTACCTATCATTTTGTCTTGCTTAATCATTTTAGGCATGGTTTCAAGATTTCCATTCTGTATTATATTTTCTCTTGTATGAACAAGAACATTACTAGTTTTAGACAATAGAAAATAGCAAATCCTACTCTGCATGAAGGATTAATCCTTTTGTTCGATGAATTCTTTAAAACACAAATCATGGGTAAGGAAATTGGGGATAGTAAGGTTATCAGTGACTACTTTGGTTTGGATTATGTTCCTTCAAGTTCCTCTGTGGGCATTCTTTCATATGACAGTGAGGAATTTGTTTCTACAAAATAGAGTAAGGGTTCCCCATCAAAGAAACGGCCCCTGAAAGCCATTAAGAAAGAATTACCTTCCAAAAAATAGGATAGGAAGGAGGCTAACTCGGAGAAAAGATTACAATGAAAAAGAGGAAGAAATGGATTCTAAACAAGATGTGGGAAACCCATTCTGGATTCGGTTTTTATGTAGGATCAGGACAAGGTGGACACTCCCAAACCAACACAAGACCTCTTTGCCCACCTATCAGTTGACCTCTCTATCAGTGAGGAAAAAACCCTTCCTCCTCAGTCTCCAAAAACAAAAAATGCAAATCAAGCCCCTGTGACTGAAAATAAAGATGAGCATGGTACCAACAAGTCACCCATCAGCATTAATGAGACTGATAATTCCTCTGGGGGGGAGTATAATAGTCAAGATACCGGGAGGGGTAAAAAGGTCTAGAGAAATTTTAATATTAACACTGTGTGGATGGGCATTTTGAGGGAAGTTGTCTTCCCTCAAATTCTGGAAGAGAATGATGGTAAAGTCCATAAGGAAGAATTGATTGACCCTTCTCGGGTTGTTCTCAATGATAAAGCTAGGGAGAAGGACATGGATTTTCTCAACAATACCAAAAACAACATGTTGGATCAGTTCCGTTCTTTCAAATGGTTCTACAATGAGATTGAGGACATCAAGGAAAAAATTTAGGGCTTGGATAACAAGGATAAGACCATTGAGATTAAGCCAAGTCTAAAAACTAGGGTAAAGAACATGGAATCCAAAATGATAAGTCTGGAAAAAACCCTTAAGGGAGTGGCAGAGAAAAACTTCAACATCCTCAAAATGTCCAACGAGAACCTCAAGTTGTTCATCAAAAAGATGGAAAAAAAAATGGACCCCAAGATCAAGCAATGGACTAAGAAGGAGAACAAGGAGCGGACTAAAGGACGAGGAAAAAGAACCAGGGCAAGAACTAGGAAGAATAGGGAGAAAACTAATCCACAGGGTTCCCAGGTGCAGAATGTTAAAGACACTATCCATCTGTCGATGGAGGCCCTTGAAAGAAATGTGGTAGACATGCTTAGGAGCATGGTCTAATTTGGCCTTTTGGTTCTATCTTTTGGCTATGCTTAATTTCCTCTATTTTTTTCCTGCTTGGCCAAGTGGTGGCTTGTCCTTGCTACTCTATTCTATTTCACTTTTCCTAGTTCTCTAGACTTTTATTTTTTACTTTACATTGTTGTGGGTTTCAAGGTCCCTGTTGTTGGGAGTTCCCTTTGATCTTCAACATACAAATTTACACTTTGATGGATAACCTATTATAACTTTGACTCTATCACCACTCCAAAGTCTACAAGGAAGAGGGCCAATTAACAAGGATCAAAAGAGATCCTCCTACACTTTGAGCCTTAATGCTCAGGCGGGTGTACCCTTGATTCACTTCTTCAAAGAAATCATAAAATGTTATGCCAATATACTCATTACTAACTGATTTAAGATTTTATCATTTAATTTGTGTGTGTGATTGATAATGATGAACTACATCCAGAGAGGAGACCAGTGCCTTATCCCAGGACAAAGAGTCACTAAATAACATATATCTCCATGAAACCTTAACTCAAATACATATAAACTCAGAGTAAGTGCTTTGGCTATTACTCCCCTCACTCCCAAACATGATCATCAAATTCCCCTCTAACAATGAACTCACTGAAATCACCCTAAAGGCTTTAATCCTAACTTTGTCAGGAACTCCAAGCTGATCTCACAATACTCTTTGTTTACCATATGCTAATCCACTTTGTGACCTTAACATATATGAATCCACAATCAAAAAAGAAGATAATCAGAGATTTAAGAGAGGAATTCAAGTGTATTCTCATTAATTTTCAAAAATCAATAAATTACTAAGTAACAAAATACCAAAGGAAGAGACCCAAAATCAGACTCTCTTTACTCAATGTAACACCATTAACAACCAGGGACCAAAGAAATTTTTTAGAACCCTCACAAAATCAAAATTTCTGCAATATATACTCCCTAGTCATCATGGAATTCTTAAAGAGAATACAAAAAGCTACAGATGACTTAGGGTTAGGGCTTCAACCACCCAACCAACTGGAAACGGTCATAAATTAATTGCAGGGGAAGAAAACCAGTTGGCCATGCCTAAGGAAGATCTACACTCATGATAAATCTCTGGGAAAGTACTACAAATCATGAAAATTTGAAATTATCAACCCTTTGTGGCCACCTGCAACACACCTCGAGCACAAAACCGCATGGTATAGACCTAGTAAATGAACACAACACACCCTGGACCACACTGCAATGACAAACAGATCATCTCTAACTAGTTCCAGTCGCTTTTCCATTCAATTTTGGTCCTTCTGGTCATAGGAAACCCTTCAAATTTTGAATTTGAATAATAACAGTCATTTCCATGGTGCTTGTAGCAAATCAATAGTTAAAATTTGAATCTGAGATATGTTTATATCATGACCATCTGATCTCTCCTTTTTGCGGTCTTCTAGTCTTTAACTCAACTGCCACCCTGAGTTAACCCTCAGCGAACAAGCGACAATGCTTTTCCAATTCACTGGATGAAAATCTTAAACCACCTTTAACCTTGCGAACTGGTGACCGTAGGAAAACATCTAACCTTGGCCCCACATCTAGTGAACAAGCGATAGAAGACTTCTGCCAATTCATGAAGAACTTTATAAAATCGCTAGAAAGTTTAGCAATTACGCGAATACACACTCGCTGAACTGCTAAAACATTTAGAGAATCACCAATTTATTGTGCGAATGAGGGAGGCCTTTGGAAATTTATCAGACCACTTAAAAGATAGAGAAATCTACTGGGCCTGCACCAGGAAAATCAATAGTCGTCGCTATACCTTAAGCCTCTGACAAAACCCCTAAGATCATACGCCGCTCGTAGATTCACTAATAGTGTCAGGACCCTCTGGCACATCGAAAGCTCAGGTCCCACTGACAACAAGCCACTGTGCAAATACATGGACGAATCAAATAGTGCCAACTATGCCTACTTGTAATCTTGGACCCACAAACCTCTTACGAGAATCAACGGTTGTCGCTATACCGCTACATTAAAGGTCGAGCATGTTTCATTAACGGTATAATGACAACCACAAGATCAAATCAGACTTTAACCCACCTAAATGCCAAGAAGACTGGTTCCACTGATAGGATTCCACCTCATACTATGTAAACCAATAAAAACCTCCAAATCAGAATACCTGGCAAGTGGACCCGCATGAGAAAAGGGCTACGTCGTACAAAGAATCGACGGCTGTCTCAAGACCTTATGCGTCTGACACATCACTTGAGAAGATACGTCCATCATTAGATGGAGATGGTGTTAGAGCTGGGCCTAGGTAAAATAAAGGAACCGAAACATAGGAAAATATTAAAGCATGACTTAGGGAAAATATTTCGGCAGGGAACTATAGGGCTTAGGAAAAATTTAAAATAGGGGCGCTTAGGAAATATAAAGGGGACCCCGCCAACACATGAAGAACCTAACCGCATGACATAAAGTGAACCCGTTTAAATAGCACATGCAGATAAAAGGTCTTAAGTGGCCCGAAAAGTTAACTTGAAATTATAACGAGGCCAGGGTAAAAACAAAGGGTTATTGATGTAACGGCTAGTTTTTTGAATATTCTGCTTAGGGCTTTAGCCAAAGACGTGAAAAATAACTGTAGGGACCAGAAAAAACATGCTAAGGCCATGAAATTTTTTGCATGTGCTAACAGTGGCTCTATCTGGGGATGTGTGGCTCCTAGAAGCATAGCAAGGACTTAGAATCACTAGTTATAGCAGACCACCTACTAGACAAAAATTTGAACAACTGAGAGCCACAAGACCAAAAGCTTACAGGCTAGGAACAAATAGGGCAGAGGCAAGAAACTATTTATAGAATTTACAATATATACAGACCTAATTACTATTCATAGAAAACAGAATACCTTCAATTGAAGTATTTCTTCAAGAATTGTCCATGAACAAGCAATTCCTGAATATGACCATTTAATTATTTTACAATATATGAATCTTGGCCCCATTTTGTCATGAATTAGATATGGCCCTAACCAGATGGGATCAAATCTACCATGCTTTCCCTTATCCTCCAGTCCGGCATTCCAAACTAACACCAAATCACCAGGTTCAAACCTTTTGTCAACAGTATTCTTATCATACAAATTCTTAACCTACAACTGCAATTTGGCATTTCTTGCAACTGACTCTCTTCTAGTCTCATCTAACCTAATGAGGTCCTCAATTCTCAATTGCATCTCATCATCTATGTCATCATCATATAACTGAACAAATTTATACATTTCTAATAAGTTATTCTGAGGCATTCTTGCATGTACTCCATATACTAGGTCAAATGGTGCACAACCAATTGCCCTCTTCACAGTTACCCTATCAACCCATAGAGCTAATGGCAGATTTGAATTCCATGCCCTCTTCTTCTTTTCAAGAATCCTCTTTAAGATCTTAATCAAGCTCTTATTAGTAGATTCGGCCTGACCATTTCCTTGTGGATGATAAGGTGAGAAATTAGAAATCTGAATTCCTAAACCTTTACAAAAGTTCTTATATTCAACAGACCTAAAGCACATTGCATTATCACTAACTATCTTCTCAGGGAAACCAAACCTTGTAACAATATTATTCATCAGAAAATCAATTACCACCTTACTAGTTGTATTTCTTGTAGGTATAGCCTCTACCCATTTTGTAAAGTAATCAGTGGCAACTAAGATCCATGAGTGTCCTCCACTTGACTTGTTTGGTATCTCCCCTATGAAATCAATTCCCCATTGTTGGAAAGGAGCCTGAACTTCTACTGGTTTTAATGGCATATTACTTGAAAATTTAAGCTTACCAGAGAACCTTTGACAAGCATCACACCTCCTCACCAACTATTTTGCATCCTTGAAGATTGTGGGCCACCAAAATCCTGCTCTCAAGATTTTATGAGCAGTTGTTTTACCCATATAATTCCCACCACAAACTCACTCATGCATTTCTTTCAACAATACTTCAGCCTGACTCTCATCTACACACTTCAATAGTATGCAATCCAAATTCTTTCTATACAATTTACACTTGACAATTACATACTTGATGGCCTGTAATTTCAATGTCCTCTTCTGATTATCATTCATGTTATCTAGACATCTCATGTTTCTCAAGTAATAGATGATAACTTGATACCAAATACAATCATCCATATCACATGTATAATCAATTTCAAAATGATTTACCTGAGTTGCATCAAGATTGGATTGAGCCATCAGTTTTTCCAATCCTTGTCCTCTAACCAACTTAGTAATCTGGACCTCAACATTGAATTCTTGGATCCTATTGATCCATCTGCATCTTCTTCCAGACACCTCCTACTGTGAGAAAATATCCTTCACAGCTACACTTGGCACAAAAGAAATCACAACTACTCTCATCAAATAACACCTAAAAGCCTTGATTGCCTTCACAAGTGCATATGCTTGTTTTTCATTTATGTCATACTTCAATTCTATAGGCTGCAAAGATTTACTGAAAAATACAATAGGCTTCTCAAAACCATCCTTATTCTTTTGTAACAAAACTGCAGCAATAGTGTGAAAAGATGCAAAGGAAAAGATGTGCATTGGAACATTATAATTAGGTGCCTTAAGCACTGGTGCATCTTTGATAGCCTGCTTGATATTTTTGAAAGCCTTATCAGGCTCACCCTCCCAATTGATTGCAGATCCATTCTTCAACATCTTAGAAATAGGTCTAGTAACCTTTGCAAAATTTGTCACAAACCTCCTTAAGAAATTGACCTAACCAAAGAAGGACTGAATCCCTTTAACATTTTCTGGCCTCTAAATTTTATCAATAGCTGCTACCCTTTCAGGGTCAATTCTCACTCCTTGCTTCCCAACTAAGTGGCCAAGCAACTTACCTTCCATGACACCAAAAGCACATTTCCTTGGGTTTAGAGAAATGCCAAACTCCAAGGCCCTCACAAATATTTTCTCTAAATGAGTACAATGGTCTTCTTCCTTCTTGAAGTAGGCAGTTAAATCATCTTGATATACAACAAGGAAATCATTTATGAAATCTAAAAAGGCAACATCCATTTCCCTCTAAAAAGTAGCACCAGCATTTGTGAGACCAAAAGGCATTCTCACATAAACATATGTCCCCCAAGGTGTTGTGAAAGCTATCTTCAATTGCTCTGATTCCTTGACAATTACCTGATTGTAACCAGAGAAACCATCCATCATTGACATTAATTCTGATCTGGTTACTCTTTGCAACAAAGCTTCCATATTGGGCAGACAATAATTATCTTTTAATGAGCTGATGTTCAAATTCCCAAAGTCCACACAAAGCTTGATGTCACCATTCTTCTTTCTCATAGGAACAAGGTTTGACACCCAAGAAGAATGCCTTATAGGCTTGATAATTCCAGCATCTCACAGCTTCATTAACTCTTCTTGCATCTTGGGTGCCAAGGTGGTATTAATAGGCCTTTTTTTTTGCCGGAAAGGTTTAGCATCTTCTTTCAATGGAATAATATGCTGAAACAAATCTTCTCTATAAATCTTTAGGTCATCATATGACCATGCAAAAACATGCCTAAATTTTCTCAATAATTCAATCAAAGATTTCTTTACCTTTTGAGATATATCTCTACCAATGTATACCTTTTTAGGTGTCTCATGTGTTCCAAGATTTATCTCCTCTAGATCAACATTATCTTCTCTTTTGATATTCTTTTGAACTCTATCTTGGTTATCAAAGATAGTCTCCAAAACAACAAGCCCCTTGGGCACCTTGTTAGTTCTAAGCTGAATGACCTCATTGCCAAAGACAACCTCCCTTCCTTCTACCGATTCAATCAAGGCTAAGCAATCAAATTTTTGACCATGATACTAATCTTCATAATTCATAAACTTCAAGATATCATTATCATCATAAAAAACCTACCAATTTTCAATATTGTCTAGTATTCTAGGCCTAGCCTGAATTTCAACTTTAGAGATACTAGAAAATGTAATATCAGTGGGATTGATTGCAATATTGGCTAACAAGTCAGCCATCTTATTGTTACTCCTATCCTTCCACTCAATATTGAAGGCATCAAAATATTCAATCAAATCCCAAACTACATTCCTATATTGTTTTAGCCTTTTATTCTTGGAAGCATATATTGAACTAACTTGGGACACAGCCAACTTAGAATCACCAATAACACTTATGCATTTAATACCATGTTTTTGTGCCAACCTTAGTCCTAACAACAAAGCCTCATATTCTACTATATTGTTGGTATAAAAGAAATTCAATGTGAAAGAAAATTTTTAGGTGTTTCCATCAGGAGAAATAAGTAAGATACCTACCCGTGCTCCATCCTTGCAATTTGCACCATCAAAGTACATTACCCACAAATCCCCGTTCACAAAAATAGCACTTACCCCAATAGAGATAGGTGACAAAATAGGTTCATTTTCAAATATAGGGATCTCTGCCCTAAAAGAATTAATATCAGTATCCCCAAAACATGTAGTTTCATTATCAATATTTCTATCAATCATGTGGCATACTCTTGGCTCTCGCTCAATCTTGGCAAACTGATCATCAATCTTGAAAGTGGCATAGGACAGATCACATTGTAAACTTCCACCCATGGTAGCACTCCACCTTCTAGATAGCAGCATCCCATAATGAGGAGGGATGTCCACCACCAAAACACTCATTTTCAACTCTTTCTTTGGATATGCTGCCAACCCATATGGCATTGCATTGATAGTCCCAATAACTAGTACCTCCCTCTGATCCATTGCACAACATCTACCTTCCACTGTATCAACCTTTAGGCCCAACTTCTCCATGATTTTGAAAGGCATGACAGTATTAGAGGCACTACTATCAATCATACAATTTATCAACTTCATTCCATTCACAAGAACACTTAAAAAGAATGGATCAATGTTTTCAAGGCTGGCATTGACAGAACTGTCCAAATATATAGGAGGAATTTGAGACATAATTCCCTAAGCAGCAACACCTTTCAAAGCTTTATTCTGAGATCCATTGCATGCAACATCAGTGTTGTGAACATTAGCTACCCATGCAATAGCTTTATCTTTGTGTTCAGGGATCCTCAACAATTCTGACAATGGAACCTTGACTGTAATTTGGGACAATACAGATAACATATCAACAGGAGCAAAAGAAGGAATCTCAATCTGCACCGCCTTAGTATCCTTTTGTTTATCTGATACATTAGGTGTATTGGCCACCCTCATTTTTTAAATCTTAGCCATTGTGTTAACTGGATTCTCAATCTCATTAGAAAATCTTTCAACTCCAACTCCCTTAGGCTCACAATTCTTACCTTTTACATTCTTGAATTTCACCATGTGATCACCTTTTGATTTGTTCTCATTAGTCTCTCCTGAGTTGGTACTCTTTATAAACATTCATGTAGCTTTCTCATTTGTATTCCTTGCCACCATGCCTCTAGTTTGCACCTGGGAAATCATTTCTATAGTAACCCTATCCACCTCTTCTCTATAAGGTCTTCTCAAATTTACTGGCTTAGAAGAAGAGTTCATGTTACATGTCTTCTTGTCAATGTCTTCCCTCTCAGAAAAGACCTCTTGATGAAAAAGGGCCTGATTTTGTCTCTTCACATTTACATCTGCCTCTTCATCAAAATCAAAATTTTCTTCATATCCTAGATATGAAGAAGCCATGTTGCATCCAACATCATCTTGATCTTCTTCTTGATCTATCTACTCATTGCCACAATCCTGATTTGCAGCCATAGAATGTGCAACCACACAATGTTCTATAGAATGAGGGGAATGGCATGCAACACACCAAGCTATGTCCTCCATGACATTTATTGAAGCCTTTTGTAGAGGGTCAGGGACACCTCTGTCATTGTTTCCTCTTGTAGCGGGGACAATAGGTTTGCCATCCTTCTATTGGGTGTTGTAGGGGTAGTTCTGCAATATATTCTGCTTATTGAAATTATTGTTGAACTGAGGCCTTTCATTGGTAGGAGCACTGATGTTCCTATTTGTAGGTGCCTTCAAATTCTTCAATGCATTGAGCACCTTATCCAATTTATCTTCTTCTTGCCTCCTAGCTCCAACATTCTTATCATTTTCTTTCTTATACTTCTTGTCCCCAAACAACTTAGGGTCATCTCTCTTTCCACCCAACTTTCCTGATATTTTCATATCATTCTCAATATTGACAGCAATCCTAAAAGCATCCCTAAGAGTTCTCAATTCTTTTTCCCTCAACAAATATCCCATCTTTCTATAAAATGCATTGAAGTATGTGGTTAAACAAACATTGTCATCTAACCGCATAACTTGGAACAACTTATGCATACCCTTCTAAAATCTCATGTTGAATTTAGCTGCAGTCTCATTCTGATTTTTTCTTATGGCATTGAATTCATTCAACATGAAACTAGCATTAGGCCTATCACCATATTGATCTTTAAAACATCTCTTAAAGGAATCCCAAGTATCAATACATTTATTAGGAAGTCTCTTAAACCAATCTCTAGCATCCTCCATTAGAGATTGAACAAACAATTTCATGACTACATCCTCATGCTCTACCTCATAATCATTAAGCATATTAACAAATAACCTAAGATGCTCCTCACAACTAATAGCATTGTTACCAGCAAACTGAGGTACCTTATCTCTTATATCATTTAGAAAAGCATTCAGGTAACCAGGAATTCCATCGAAACTAATTTTCCTATAGCCTTCTAGTTGCATAGGTCTTCTTTGAAAACTTGAACTAGTGTTAACCCTAGGATCAACATTAGCATTTACATTTCTATCTACTTGTGCATTTGACTTTTGCCTAGGATCAGCACCTATCCTAGTAGATGAAGAAGGAATTGAACTAGTAGCATTACTAAGTGGAACAGTACTAGTCATAGATGGCATACCTAGTTCAGTAGTAGATGGACCAATAGCATTAGCTAACGAAGCCTTCAAGAACTGGATCTTTCTTCTCTTTTCTGCAATGGAAGCTTCAATTTCAGCCTTGTCTAATTCTCTTGCAAGGTCCTCATCTTCTTTTCTTCTTCTTTCTATTTTTGTGTCCTTACTTCAATTGGGTGGTGGGACCCTTGGTATTGTCAATGATCTACTTGTTTGATGTCCCACCATCTTTTGCTTTCCTTTCTCACCAGTGGCAACATTATGCCTAGTGATTTCATGTCCATCTTTGTCTTTTGGCAAAGGAACATAACTTTGCACTTGTCTAACCAGAGGGCCCTCCTTATCAAATTCCTGATCTTGTAGTAAGTGCTCTTGCTCACTCCTCAAAGCCTCAAGATCACCAAAAACATCATGTTGCAAAGTTTTAGGAGCAGAAGCAAGCATCTTGTTTCTCTCCTTCATTTCATTAATCTTTCTAAGGAGAGACTACCTTTCTATCAGAGCATTCACCTTCTTAGCCTCTCTCTCCTCTTGCAACCTCTTATGTATGGCATCCTGCTCTGCCAACTGTAACCTTAGTGCATTTAAATCATCAGGATCTACCATAATGTCATCAGAACTTGATGACACATCCATATCAGAAAGATTTTGATATGGGAAGTGCACTTGCCTAGGTCTCATGGGTTCTCTTCTGAAATTATCTTCATCAAGATCTAAATCAATCTCCAAACCCATCTCTCTAGCTCGTTCATCTTGAATTGTAGGCAATGGACCCTTGTCCTGAAATACAGCCTCTGGGGTATCATAAAATCTATCCTCAGAGTGACCACCATCTGATTTAAAAACTCTATCTTGTGAGCCTTCCTCACTTGAGGAAACATGTGGTGCTCTACCTCTAGTACTTCTTTGTTCTTTGATGGGAGCACTAGTAGACTCACCATTCCTTCTGATCTAACTCTTCTTCTCCTGTCTAGGCAATTTCTCTAGGGTGACCTCTGGATTCTTTCTGACAAAGGACCTAGTATTCCTTCTTTTATCCATGATTTATAGTTTATAGCATTGGTTCTTAACCTTTCGAGTAGCCACCCACCTAGATGGGAAATCTTTTAACTAAGTACAACAGGAAAACAAGAGTGCAGTTAATAGCCTTTTATCTCTAGACTATCCCTAGTAGAGTCACCATTTTGTTGGGGACTCAGATGGGTAAATCAATCTGGCAAATAAGATTTTGAATATTACAATTAGACCACAACTAGATATCCTAACAGATATATTGCTTCATTGTTGTTCTCCCCAGTAGAGTCACCATTTTGTTGGGAGTTCCCTTTGATCTTCAACTTGTAGATTTATACTTTGATGGATAACCTATTATAACTTTGACTCTATCACCACTCCAAAGTCTACAAGGAAGAGGCCCAATTAACAAGGATCAAAAGAGATCCTCCTACACTTTGAGCCTTAATGCTTAGGTGGGTGTACCCTTGATTCACTTCTTCAAAGGAATCATAAAATGTTATGCCAATCTACTCATTACTAACTGATTTAAGATTTTATCATTTAATTTGTGTGTAATTGATAATGATGAACTGCATCCAGAGAGGAGACCAGTGCCTTATCCCAGGGCAAAGAGTCACTAAATAACATATATCTCCCTGAACCCTTAACTCAAATACATAAAAACTCAGAGTAAGTGCTTTACCTATTACTCCCCTCACTCCAAAACATGATCATCAAATTCCCCTCTAACAATGAACTCACTAAAATCACCCTAAAGGCTTTAATCCTAACTTTGTCAAGAACTCCAAGCTGATCTCATAATACTCTTTGTTTATCATATGCTAATCCACTTTGTGACCTTAACATATATGAATGCACAATCAGAAAAGAAGACAATCAGAGATTTAAGACAAGAATTCAAGTGTATTCTCATTAATTTTTAGAAATCAATACATTACTAAGCAACAAAATACCAAAGGAAGAGACCCAAAATCAGACTCTCTTTACTCAGTGTAACACCATTAACAACCAGGGACCAAAGAAAATTTTTGGAACCCTCACAAAATCAAATTTTTCGCAATATATAATCCCTAGTCATCTTGGAATTCTCAAAGAGAATGCAACAAGCTATGGATGACTTAGGGTTACAGTTTCAACCACCCAACCAACTGGAAATGGTCATAAATTAATTGCACAAGAAGAAAACCAGTCGGCCATGCCTGAGGAAGATCTGCACTCATGATAAATCTCTGGGAAAGTACTGCAATTCATGAAAATTTGAAATTGTCAACCCTTCATGGCCACCTACAACACACCTTGAGCACAAACTTGCACGGTACAGACCCAACAAATTAACATGGCACACCCTGGACCACATAGTGACGACAAACAGATCATCTCTTACTAGTTCCAGTCACTTCTGCATTCAATTTTGGTCCTTCTGGTCGTAGGAAACCCTTCAAAATTTGAATTTGAATAATAACGGTCATTTCCATGGCTCTTGCAACAAATCAAGGGTCAAAATTTGAATCTGAGCTATCTTTATATCGTGACTGTCCGATCTCTCCTTTTCACGATCTTCTAGTCTTTAACTCAACTGCCACCCTTAGTTAACCCTTAGCAAACTGGCGACAATGCTTTTCCAATTCACGAGATGAAAATCTTAACCCACCTTTAACCTTGCGAACCGGCAACCGTAGGAAAACATCTAGCCTTGGCCCCACATCTAGCGAACAAGTGATAGAAGACTTCTGCCAATTCATGAAGAACTTTATAAAATCGCTAGAAAGTTTAGTGATTACGTGAATACACACTTGCTAAACCGCTAAAACATTTAGAGAATCACCAATTTATTGTGCGAATGAGCGAGGCCTTTGGAAATTTATCAAACTGCTAAAAAGATAGAGAAATCTACTGGGCCCTCACCAAGAAAATCAATGGCCATCGCTATACCTTAAGCCTCTGACAAAACCCCTGAGTCATGCTTCAATATATGAAGAACCTAACCGCATGACATAAAGTGAACCCGTTTAAATAGCACATGCAGATAAAAGGTCTTAAGTGGCTCAAAAAGTTAACTTGAAATTATAACAAGGCCAGGGCAAAAACAAAGGGTTTTTGATGTAACAGCTAGTTTTTTGAATATTCTGGTTAGGGCTTTAGCCAAAGACATGAAAAATGACTACAGGGACTAGAAAAAACATGCTAAGGCCATGAAATGTTTTGCACGTGCTAACACCTGTAAAACCTATTTTACTTAATCAAAAACATAGTGTTACACATAATCAGTGTTAAATAGTACTAGTGTTAACACATGTACATTCAAATTACACTCTTTTCAGTGATGACATTTGTTTACTTGAAATAGTAGTGGGAAAAACTTGTTGATATATTTCTTTACAAAACTAAATATCTATCCATATAGATTGTGAAATTCATAGATGCTTCTCATGTCATCACAACAATGCTAAGAAAGAGAAAATGGTAGTGGGAAAAACTTGTTGATATATTTCTTTACATAACTAAATATCTATATGTATAGATTGTGCAACTCATAGATGCTTCTCACATCATCACAATAGTGGTGGAGCTTCTTAATTTGTTTTGCAACACAAATTAGTGTTAGACATGTTACACATAATTAGTGTTAAAAGTGTTACACATAACCAGTGTTCCCCTTCTACATAAACATGTGTTCCACTTCTACGTAATCTAAAAAGTGTTACATAGAATCAGTGTTAAGCATGTGTTAACACTAGTACTATTTAACACTCATTATGTGTAACACTGATAAAGTGTAACACTTTTTAGATTACATGGAAGGGGAACCTCTTTATAACCTTTAATTATTCTAATGTCAAGTGGATCACATCATAACATCCACCAATGTGTAATAGAATCACATCACAAGATGAAAAATAGGAGTTGAATCCATAATCTCAATTAGCTAAATCGACAATTATATTATAGTTATATTATTGTGAAATCAGTATAGACTATTCAACCCGAGTAAGTTAAAATTCTGATTGTTCAGTGCTCTACATTGTATATAAGCAACAGTACGTGATTGTCTGACTTCGTCACCTCCTTGTTTGTCCACATTTCAGGCCATTGATGGATCCTATTGAGAATATTGACATTTTAGGACGTGTAGCTATGGAGACCACATATTATCATCTTCTCACAACTCTTCTTTCTTTTCTTGCCACGTCCAAATTAGTGGTAGCTCGAGAAGGTAGTGCAAAAAAGGGTAAACGAATAAGAAAAGGAAATTCTTTTTATAGAATGGTTATTCATTCCAACGATGTGGATTGTCATGATCAGATTCGCATGAGTAGTGGAGCCTTCTTTCATCTAGCTACTATCCTAAGGCTAAAAGGGATCTTGACAAATACGATACAATTAACGTTAGAAGAACAACTTGTGATGTTTCTCCACACCCTTGGCCACAAGTTGAGGAACCACAAGATTGCCCACAACTTTGGGCACTCAGGAGAGACAATCAGCTGATACTTCCGCAAGGTGTTAAGGGATATCTTAGCACTCCACAAGGATTTCTTTATACCACCTAGTCCAAACACTCCTCTTGAAATTAGTGGGAATGAACATTTTGATCCATTCTTCAAGGTAATTCTTGTATTGTTACAAATTTATTATATGGATTTTTTATCCTTATCATATTATTGGTTGACCATATAATTGATGATTGTATCATATTATATAGGATTGTGTTGGATCTATCGATGGAACCCATATACTAGTCACTATCGATGTCAGCATGCAGGGTAAATACCGTGATAGAAAAGGCAACCTATCACAAAATGTTATGGGTGTGGGTTCCTTCAATTATAAGTTTTAGTATTGCCTTGTTGGTTGGGAAAGGTGTGTTGTAGATAGTCGTGTTCTAGCTTCAGCTCTATCAAGAGCAGATCCTCTTGTTGTTCCCCCCGGTAAGCCAAGTCATAGTTTAATATACTCAAGGGTACAATCAATGTTTCAAGTTTTAATAATATACTTTATTTATGTAGGAAAATATTTTCTAGTGGATGTTGGATATCCCAATGCACCTAGATTTCTTGCTCCTTATTAGTGTACATGCTACCACCAGAAGGAGTTTTCAAGAGAGAATCCAATAAACTCTTGACAAGAGTTGTTCAACCACCGACACTCCTCTCTTAGAAATTTAGTAGAGTGTACATTTCATATTCTCAAGTAGCATTTTCCAATCATGAGGCATGCCACATCTTATTCTATCATGACACAAGCCCATATTGTATTAGCATGTTGTATACTACACATCTACATTACGTTAGAGGATGACATTCAATCAGAAATTGGTACCGAAGAGGAAGATAATCATGATGGGATAGATGTACCAATGCTGGCGACATATGGGTTGTCTCAGCCTGATAGAGACTAGTGGGAACAATTCCAAGATGATATAGCAAGTAGAATGTGGGAAGAGTATATATCCCAAGAATAGTTGTTCTGTTATGGGTCAAGACTACATGATGGTTTCCTTTTTCCTTTTTTTTTATCTGGAAGTATTGGACTTTTATGGGTAAATGTGTTTTATTTGAGTAAAGTAATGTATGAAGATACTTTGATATACATGATGGTTTCCCTTTTCTTTTGTTTGTATCTATAATTATTGGAGTTTTATGAGTCAATGTGTTTAATATGACTAAAATAATGTATGAAGATACTTTGATATACATGATGGTTTCATTTTTCTTATGTGTCCATAAATATATTCCATGTCATATGTTTATACCATTAACAACAATATGTACATTGTGATCAGCTAATCTACAGCATGGCATACACATAACTAATGATGAGCATGGAAGAAATTGGTAACTCGAGCCAAATATCTTCTTCCTCAAAGAAGATAATGTGGACAAAAGAGATGGAAGGCAAGTTTCTAGACTTTCTCCTCAAGCAAGTATAGCTTGGAAGAAAAGGTGACGGAGGATTCAAAAAAGAATCATGGACCTCCATTGAGAGGAGGTTCAACATGGATATGAACCTCAATCTAACAAAGGAAAATTTCAAAAACAATATAAAAACATGGAAGCTTGCATATAGAGTGATGAAAGAGATAAGAAATACATTTTCTTTCGCTTGGAATGAGGTAACTTAGTCAATGGATGCTGAGGATAGCATGTGGGATGAGCTTCTGAAGGTAAGGTGATCCCTCTACTATTTTGATGGAAATGATATTTCCTTCTTATAAAGTTAATAATGAAAAAGTGTTGAACCTAATCCATTTAATTATGACAATGTGTAGAGAAGAGAATTCAAAAGTGCCAAAGTGTATAAGAGGTAACCCTTCCAATACTTCAATAAATTGGGTGCAATTGTGGGTAATGACATTGCTAAAAGTAATGCAGCTATGATGGCCCATGAGACTAAACAAGGGAACCCTATGGAAGAGCCATTCAATGTGCATGATGAAGTGGATATTGGTTTCAATATACATCTTGATAGTGTTGTTGATTTCAATGAAGACCCTTATAATCCTTCCAATCAGTCTACTGCAACTACAAGTGCTAGATGAAATCCTACATAATCATCATGAAGGGTGGGAAAGAGGAGGAAGGCAAGTATGGCCGCTTCCTTGGATGTCATCTATGAAACAATGAAGAAAATAAAAGATGGCATCAACAATGTTGACCTTCACAAAATTGATAAATTTGATGATGACAATGCTTTGAGGGGTGCACATACCGCTCTCAAATCCATCCTTGAAGTGAGTCAAGGTGTATTCTTGAGGGTATAAGACACCTTCATGGTTGAATGTGAAAGAGGCAAAGGGTTCTTGTTAATGACTGAGGATGAGAGAGAGGACTGGATTGCAACCACATTTGGTGGATTATAGTTATTTTCTACATACTTTATGAAACTTTATCATGATTTGAAACTTTATCATACTTTTTTCACATACACTAATACAACTGTTTATGTTTATATTTATATCAATTGCTAAGTCCATTTAAACATTCTACATCTCTATGTTTATGTTTTGAAAAAAAATTTCATAGTGATATAAATGTCTACTTGTAATGCAGTATAATGTCCTCTTGATGGTAACAGAGTAGGATGTATGATAGAAAACAAGAGATCTCTACCACTATGAACAGTGTTATGAAATGATTTTGTGTGAGATAAATTTTGGTGACATAACTTCTTATTCTTTCAAGTGATTACTTGTCTTGTTATAAATAGTTTAGAAACTTCTCTAACATACCATTTCGGAACTGATAAAATTATATTATTGAGCAATTGAACTTGCTTCTGGCAATCAGGGGATGGATCAATACAAGAGGTTTCCTATGCTAATCAATTACACAACTTTTTAAAAGATGTACGTTGCTAAAAAAATTAAGCTCCACCACTGTTGTGATGACATGAAAAGCATCTATGAGTTGCAAAATCTATACAAATAGATATTTAGTTTTGTAAAGAAATATATCAACAAGTTTTGCCCACTACCATTTTCTCTTTCTTTGAAAAGTCTACTATCTAGAAAGTTCTATAACAAAACTATTGTGTTTAAGCCTAAGACATAATAAGAAGTCATTTACTTAACACCAACCTCAACATCCTTAGCAATTGAATTATCCACAAAATCTCCTTCAGCTTCAATACCCTATAAGTCAATTGTGTTAAGATTTGGGACCTCTAAAACATGTTCTTGTTGAGCCATCAGAGCATGAACATGATGGTGAAGCATAATAAAAATAAAAAATACTTTTATCCTAATTTTATTATCTAGTGAATTACCTAAAACATCCCTATGCCTATGCAAATCACTCTGAATGTATCTAAAGTCACGAGACTCTCTAGTTTATATTGTCATAAACCGAGACATATGTAGGGATAGATAATAAAGAAACCCAAGGAAATAATCCTCCCACAAACTCCTGGACATTCCAAAACACATTTTTTTGGATTGCAAAGAGAAGGGCAGAAATAGGTAAAACCCCTTGTTTAAAACAAAGCTCAACAATGCATTCAACAACCAAACAATATTGAAGTATATCCAGAGAATTTGAAACAAAAACATACAAAATTTGATGAGGGAATAGGATTCTACAAGCCAAAGGAGAAAGTACCTCCTCACCTATAATGCACCTGATATTTCTCCTACAACAAAACTTGCAAAATTGCATTGGACATTGCCAAAAATGGTCTGCACCATAGTGTCCAAAGTAGATATGAAGCTGAAATAAGAAATCATTGAGTGCTGATATGCAGAGAGATTACCATGAATTATTCATTCCTCCATAGATGTGGCAATAGATGAAAAGCCACTAACATCAACCTCAACATCCTTAGCAGTCAAATTATCCACAAAATCTCCTTCAACTTCAATACCCTGCAAGTCAATTGTGTTAAGATTTGAGACCTCTGAAACATGTGCTTGTTGAGCCATCAGAGCATGAACATGCCAGTGAAGCATAATAAAAACAAAAAGGACTCCCCATCATCTTTTATATGTTCTATGAATGATGACTCCCCATTAGTATGAGGCAAGCTAACACATAGGTTGAGCAGATGATACTCCATTTTCCTCACACAAATATGACAGCTCACACACTCAGCTTTAGAAACCTGAAGAATACCTGCTGAAGTCTATGAGCTCATTGTGACAAAATATAAAGAACCATAATAAAGAAATACACACTAATAATAAGACTAGTATCTACAATCTATTCAATCGTACTACTTTATCTAGATCAAA
Source organism: Chamaecyparis obtusa (assembly GCA_027943335.1). Classification (NCBI taxonomy): domain Eukaryota; kingdom Viridiplantae; phylum Streptophyta; class Pinopsida; order Cupressales; family Cupressaceae; genus Chamaecyparis; species Chamaecyparis obtusa. Next base: position 745,520 of record BSBK01007395.1, read on the forward strand.
CTTTATAAATGGCATAAATCACACATGTGGAGTACTTTGGATGCTGTGATTAAATAAAAATCTACTTTCTGCAAGTTTCGATGAGTGCTTTCCTAATGCACACCTTAGATTTTTAGAATGACACTTGTATGGGCACATGTAAAAATGATACTGATGCCACTAATTGTTCAATCAAAGACAATTAATAGGAATAAATGCATGAGCATGAAAAAATTTTAATTGACACCCATAACATTAATCTAAATTTCAAATTGTTAGTGACATGACATAAGTATTTTTCCGCACTCCTGAAATAATGCATGACGCTATTAAGGGACCCGCTAGGAGCATCCACATCATCACTAAGCTTTTTTTAGCCAAATCATAGTAAAGACTACACAATAGTTTGTTATCTTTAATTAGATAGGACTGTCACTAAACTTATAGAAAATTTCTTCATTATGATAATTTAATATCAGATATTAGCATTTGTTTTGATCTTTATGCTGCATTGTAATTGAAAGTTGTCAAATCTGATCTTTATTCTTGTACATTTGATATCTTTCTGACTAATTTATTAATGTCACAATTCAAGCCCTACTAGATAGGATCATGTCTTTACTCTGTGTCCACTAGCAATAAAATAGTATACATCTATATTGTTGTGAAAAGTTTACTGCATTATGAAACTATCTCTAAAGAATAATATGAAAATGTCCCTCATTTATCTACTAACTGACATTTGCATTAATAACCTTATATGTATCAATTGTATAATATCATCTTTACATTTTTAGTGGAATACATATTTAGCGGTATATATCTTGTCTTGTTTCTTTTAACATACTAGAGACCAATACACCAAGGAGTACCACATGATGAATGCTTAATTTAATTCATCGTCAATGTGTAGTCTCAGAAATGTCCATTTATAGTTCTTTAGAAGAGATGGTGATATAAATGTGTTTTCGTAGATGACTGTATTGTTCATGATTTTGTCCCATGTTATATGTTTATACCCTAACCATGAGTTATTATTGTTGCATTACAAAATTTAGTGGAATAATTCTACTTTGTTCAATGCTCTATTTCAGTTTGAATTTCTTTTGATATTTCATTCATTTTTCAAAACCACATAATAGGTACATAAACAAAAATGGATAGTTCTGAGACTACACATATGCTGACATTAAAAATGTTTGAAATAGCTTGTTGGTTTGATTTTGTAAATATTTTTTGCATCAACAATTCTGATCACACTCTATGATCCTTCATCAGGATGGAAGAGAGAAAAATGATTGAAAGAAAAGTCCATGATTTTTCTCTATTGCAATCACAGAGTGTGATCCAAAACGTTGATGCCAAAAACATCTACACAATCAAATCCATAAGCTATTTCAAACATTGATGCCAAAAATATCCACATATGTTGATTAAAAAATGAGTTACCTGATGATTGTTTACTGTTCATGTTTGTAAATGATCAATATTTCTGATGGTACTCCTTAGTGTATTCCATTTAAAAATAAACAAGTTTTAGTTTTTCTATCATGTTTAGTTTGTAGATACAGGATTGACCATCTAACAATACGGATAGTAATGGGAAGAATGAGTGGGATATGAGATGGTTGCTCATCGAATGTGGAGCATAAGGGCGTAGAGCATGGATTTCCTTGTGTTTTCTTATTCAATGGTGTGTTTTCACACCAGTATTCAGTTCATGGATATCGTTCTTCCCCATCTTATATTCGATGCTATAGATATTTCATTGTATTTATTGTATAAATTCGTAATATCAACATAAATGAAACTTTTTTGTTTTGTACTAATAGAATATAGTCATGTTGTTATATGAATGAACAAAAATAGTATGAATGAATAAAAATTTGTTTGATACAGTGGTGATGGCTATGATAAATGTCCCTATGTGTGACTGTGGTGATGGAGTGCACTGTGTGTTGAGGACGTCACACACAAACACTAATCCAGAGCATAAATTCTAGACTTGTGTAAGTAAGAAAAAGGTTGTTAATTGTACAATATTTAAATATTTACAAAGAATAAATATTAGTCATTATAGCAATACTAATTTAGATTTATATTGTAGGATGGCGGTGGATGTGACTACTTTCGGTGGGTTGATGACACCCCATTGCTATCTACATCATCTGTACCTTCTACACATATACCTGTTGTGGATGATAAATGCAAGTCTTGCAAGGCGCTCGAGACAGCTATTGCAAAAGCAGAGGCTACCTATAAAGTCAATGTCATGTTTTTACAATGTGTTCTTTGTGCAACAATCACACTACTTTGTTGGGTCATTATGCAGAAATAGATATATGTGGACTATAGGACTTATTTATATTTTGATGTGATATCGAGCAATCCAATCATTATTTTCTTGTTATAATATTGTTTATAATAATGTATAAAATTATTTAAAAAAATTAAGTTTACTATTCACAATATTAAAAAATAATAATTAAATTTTGTTTATGATTTACTATATAAAAATATAAATTAATAAAAAAAATATAAAAAAATAAATGAAAAAAAATAAAATATTAAATTAAAAAATTATATAATAATTAAAAAAAGTTAAATTTTTTCTTGTCAAATTCTAATTCCAATTCAAAATGTAGAACCAAACACAAAAATGGATAATGTAATTCCAATTCCGATTTGAAATTGCAGAACCAAATACAAAAATGAGAATTTCTCAGTTTTAATTCCAATTTAAAAAATGGCAACCAAACATAGAAGATGGATTGTCTCATTCATCTTCCGGGTCAACCAAATGGTCCAAACTATCTTCCGAATACACAAAACTGAAATTTCAAAATCTTATTTTGAGATAATCAGATTTTGACTCAAATTCTTATTCCTCAACCAAACGGAGCCTAAGTGAAGAGAAAAGTTCCATAATAAAACTCTTTTAGGTGAATGGAAATTCTTCTTTTGCTTCAAAAGATGATTCAAATCAATTAATAACTTATGTCGGCTGAACATAAAGAAAATTAATAGCTTGTGTAGGCTGAACGAAAAGAAAACAAAAGACGTGCTTGCATATAAATACAAAAGATCATGTTGATTCTAGAAAAACCTAAGCTACAACAATCTTAGATTCAGACCCTTCTCTACTAAAATACAACTTGCCGTGATGGGATCTTTGTTTCCTCATCTTCTAGATGAGCTCGGGTGGAAATGCCTGTTAATGGTGGAGTTGAATTCTCATCCCAATGTCAGATTTGTCTGTAAAAGCTGGAACGCTGCATTGAAGACCCCCTAATTTTATGAAGAAAGAAAATGATTGAAAATTTCGGAGCAACGGATTTGTACACTTCAGGATTATAAACGCATTTGCGACATAGTGGCGATATACGACGTGGAGAAGAACTCATGCAAGTGTTTGCCGCCTGTTCCAGCACAAATTAAGGGCACCTTTCACTGCCATTTCGCCAAACAAAAACTAGTTTTGATCATGGATTTGCTTGCGAACTCTACAAGAAGTGTGTGGTTGTACGATTTTGCTTCTTCAAAATAGCGAGAGGGTGCAAAATTTCCAGGAGAACTCCATAAATTTGGCTCCACAGTGGATGAGTACAGAGGACTAGTTTATGTTGGTACAGGGTATAAAATAGTTAATGTTGGCGTAAAGAATTGTGACGAATGGGATTATATCCCGTACTTGGTAAAAGTCCGCAGCGCTTCAGTTTACAATGTGGAGGAGGACAAATGGGATGTTCTTCCCGACATGAACAATGAAAAGCTGATCTATGTAAGTGGTGCTTTTGTTGATGATAAGTTTTATGCAATCGGATCTTTTGGCAGCTTTGAGGTTTTTGATTCCTACACAAGAAGCTGGACAACTATACCGATCAAATTTGACAAATGGAGTTGTTCTATGAGTGCATTTGGGCGCTTGCATTGCCTGTGTGAAGACAGATTGATTGAGTACAAATATAGAAAAGATGAGCTCAACATTTTATGGACTCTTCCACAGGAGAATTTTGGCCAATACATTAATTTTGTTTTAAGGGTCAACAATAAAATAATTGTCGGTGTATCATGGGATATCTATCATATTGAGGGTTTTTGCATGTCGGAACCTCCAAGTGAGAGAGGAGGAACACTGAACTCGATTGAGATTGGGACACCTTCGGGCCTCCTAGGTTTTCCTATATCTGCTACTATTCTCGATCTTTGACAGTCTCTAAGCTTGGATGCATCTCTCATGTTGGAGAAGAAAAAAATTAAATATGCTGAGAATTTACTTGTGTAGACATAATATATCATTAATTAAGTTTACTTTTCAGATTGATGTAAACTTTTGTTACAGATGTATAGCGTTATCATTTATAGATCTCATATCCGAGTTCTGACTTTTTCAATCGGCACATTTGTGAGGGTGTATACAGATAAATTGTTTGGACAATTATCAGGAGTTTATTTGCCCTAGCACATTATTGGTGAGATCATCCATCCGTTGAGTTGATTAAATCTTGTTTTGACATATGTCTTAGAAACTAAATTAAATGAAGAGATCACATTGCTTTGAATACACAATCATGCAGTACAACAAAGAAAAATAGCAATATAAATATTTACATTGTAAATAAATTGGATAAAGCTATTCTCATTTGGACTAGCACATTAATCATGTCTATTTTGGTGATTTCACATAGATGAATCAGCCCACCAAATATATCAGAGACAACGAGCAGCCATAATAATAATAATGACATGCACTACTATTTATTAATTTTATCAATAATAATAACTACCTCCTTTGTAGATTTTAATCCCTATCAACAATCAAATATTAAACCTCACATTCAACACAACCTGAATATCGATTGGAATACCGATCTGCAGAGTTTCAGCCAATGATGAATATGAATTTTTTACTGGTTTGCACTTAAATATTAGACAAAAACATCTTCTACAAATTTGAGAATGCTCCTGCAAATTGATGGAGGCAAAAACAAGAACAGACTGTGCAATGAAATAATAGAGAGAACAAAAAAAAGGGATTAACTATATTGACTCTTAAATAGATATCTAATTACATTAAATCTTTCTTATTAGAGCTGCCAGTGCTCTCATTCATCTAAAACAGAGTTCTTACCTTTTACACTGACAAAAACAGAGCATCTTTTACATTCAGGAAAAAACTTTTTCAGCCAAGAAGAAACATTTGGAATAACCTAGAAAGAACCTATTGGAAAAATGGTTAATGCTCCCCTCGGGATTTGTGACATGGCTTAACCACCTCATGTGTCTTCTATAAGTCTAGTGGTTGTATCGGGCATTAACATGTCAATTTTTTGGTGCAACGACAACCACTACTTGTAACAAGTGGTATCAGAGCTTGGTCACAGGTTTGAATCCCCTCAGGTAATACTGAGGGAGATATTGCTAGAAAAATAGTTAACGCTCCCCTCGAGATTTGTGACATGGTTTAACTGCTTCCTGTGTCTTCTATAAGTCTAGTGGTTCTATCAGGCATTAACAAGTCAATCTATTGGTGCAACAACAACCACTACTTGTAATAGAACCAACTAGAAGTATCGGAAAGAAGAGAAGAAGATAGAACAAAGCTGGAGTAAATGCGGTTGTTGAAGTAGTTGAGAAATAATAGGGAAGATTAATCTAGATACAACTAGAGGACCACATCACTCCACATACGCCAACGCTCCCCCTTAATCTTCACTGCAATGTTTGTCTGCTATACCAATACCTTCTCGGAGATGCTCAAAAGTATTCTTTGCAAGTGGCTTTGTGAATATATCTGTGAGTTATTCTTTAAAATTGCAAAACTCAAGATGAATGTCACCATTGTTCACCAATTCTCGAATATAGTGATATCTTATATCAATATGCTTTGGACGTTTATGAAAGACATGATTTTTAGATAAGGCAATTGCTGAATTATTATCACAATATATTTTTGTAGGTTTTTCTTGTGGATGCTGCAAATCTGAAAGTACTCTTCTCATCCACATTGCTTGGCAAGCTGTTGATGTCACTGCAACATATTCCACTTCAGCTGATGAGAGTGTTACAATTGGTTGTTTCTTTGATGCCCAAGAGATAGCACTGGAACCTAGATGAAAATTATATCTGGAAGTGATTTTTCCTTCATCCATGCTTCCTCCCCAATCATTATTTGTATATCAAATCAGCTTGTAATCATTTGAACAAGTATACAAAATTCCAAAATTCTTTGTTCCACCCATGTATCTCAAGATTCTTTTTTCATCTCTCCAATGTGTGTCCTTTGGTTTGTCCATGAATCTAGAAATAAGACTGACACCAAACATGATATCCGGTCTTGTGGAGGTTAAATACATGAGGCTGCCCACTAATCTTTTAAATAAAAGTGCATCTACACTTGGACCTTGATAATCCTTGCTAAGTTTCAAACCCAATACTACTGGTGTAGGGGCTGAATTCACATTTGTCATCTTAAATCTTTTCAAAAAATCATTAGCATACTTTCTTTGACATATGAAAATGATCAATTTTTGACTTACCTCCATGCCAAGGAAGTATCTCAGGAGGCCCAAATCAGTCATATCAAATTCTTTTTTCATGGCTTCCTTGAATGAGATAATTGACATATTGCCTATGAATATTAGATCATCTACATACAAACAAATTATCAAGATTTCTCCTTTATCATTCATTTTGGCATACAAAGTTGGTTCATTACCAAACTTTTTAAATCTATTGTTCCCAAATTAAGAGTCTATCCTACTGTACCAAGCTCTACGAGCTTGCTTTAAACCATATAGTGCCCTTTTTAGCTTGCATACCTTATGTTCTTCTCCCAAAACTTCATATCTGGGTGGTTGTTTTATATACACTTCTTCCTCTAAAATATCATTCAAAAATGCTGATTTGATGTCCATTTGATAAACCTTCCAATTATTTTGAGCTACTATTGATAATACCATTTCAATGGTATCCAATCTTGCCACAGGTGCAAATGTTTCACAGTAGTCTATGCCCGGCTGTTGTGTGAAACCTTTAGCTACTAGTCTTGCTTTATACTTTTCCACTTTTCCATTAGCATTATATTTTGTCTTGTAAATCCACTTAACTCCAATCAAATCCTTGCCTTTAGGAAGTTATACTAGATCCCAAGTTTCATTCTTTTCTATTGACTAAATTTCTTCATCCATGGCTACAATCTATTTGTCTTCTTTTATGGCTTCTTCAAAACAAATTAGATCAACTTGTGTTAAAAATGCAAAATCACAATAAAAATCAGCATTTTTAGCCTCTTGAGTTTCATCATAAATCTCCCTAACACTTCTTGTCTTCTTTGTCGTGTTTATAGACCTTGACCTTAAAGATGCAAGTGTTGGATTAGAAGACTCGCTGCTATTATTACTTGTTGAAGTAGTGGGATTTGGAGTGCTAGGTGCTCTTGAAGGTTTTGTAGGTGCATTTTTTTTTGTGTAGGAGGATTTTCAACCTAAATTTCATCTTCTTCATTCTCTTGTAGAACACTAGGTGTATTTGTATTTGTTTTGTCTATGCTTTTATCCCATGCCTCTTCTTCAAAAAATTCAACATCACGACTTATTATTAGCTTCTTTATAATGAGATTGTATAGCTTATATGCCTTCGAATATTCACTATATCCCACAAATATGCATTTCTCTCCTTTGTCATCTAATTTTCTTCTCAACTCTTGAGGTATCAATGCGTATACCACACATCCAAAAAATCTCAAATGTGGTATGTTATGCTTCTTTTTGTGCCAAGCTTCTTCTGGTGTTTTATTTATCACTACTTTTGTTGGACACCTATTCAATATATATACCGAGCATGCAACTGCTTCAGCCCAATATTCATTTGGTAAGTTGTTTTTTTTTATCATACTACGTACCATTTCCATGATTGTTCTATTCTCTCTCTAGTACTCCATTTTGTTGAGGAGTATACCTTGCTATAAATTATTTATTTATGCCCTTTTTTTTGCAAAAAATTTGAAAATCGGTTGAGATATACTCTCCACCTTGATCGGTTCTCAATGTTTTGATATAATATCCGCTTTCTTTTTCAACTTTTTCCTTGAACTCTTTAAAAATTGTAAATGTATCAGATTTGTACTTCAAGAAATATACCCATACTTTTCTGCTAAAATCATCAATAAACGTTATGAAATAAAATTTTCCACTCATGGAAGGTATTTGCATAGGTCCACAAATGTCTGAATGCACTATCTCAAGTGGTTGTTTTTCTCTATACGACTCCCCAATTGGAAATGATTTTCTATGTTGCTTTGCCAATATGTAGCTCTCACATGTTGTCTTAAGTGGCTCTATTTGTGGCAACCCATATACCATTTTTTTCTTTATAACAACTGCAATCATTTAAACTTTAAATACCCAAGTCTTAAATGCCATAACCAAGATTCATTTTTGTATGAGGCTTTAAAATATATTTCAGCACCTTTTTGCAATCCTTGTGGATCTATCATTAATTCACTTTGAATTCTTAATGGGAACATCCTATTCTTTGTCATTTCAACTTTTGCAATCAACCTATTGCTTGATTTCTTGTCTAGGATCACACATTCACCATTCTCAAAGTATATTCTATATACTTTTTGCACCAATTGCTCAATACTTATAAGATTGTGTTGCAATCTAGGAACATAGTATACATCTGAAATATGCTTCTCTTCACCTTATTTTTTTTTATGTTAATTGACCCTTTTCCCATAACTGAAACTCTTTGATCATTTCCCAATTTTACTTCTAATTTTACTGAATCATCTATTGTTGCAAACATCTCTTTCTTAAAACCCATGTGGCTACTACACCCACTATTTAAAAACCATACTTTTTTGGAACTTTCTTGTGCTACATTACATGCTATCAATATCATGTCTTGTTCACTAGTCTTTGACTAATTTTCATTTGTAAAATGTGTCTTTTTCTTATTCAAATCATATTGCTTTTTCCTACATTCTGATGCATAATGCCCAAATTTGCTACAATAATGCCATTGGATGTTGGATTTATCATACCTTTTTTCGTGATGATGGCTTTGAGAGTGACTGCTCCCCCTTCCTCTTGTTAATGTAGAATGGGTATGCGGGCTCTATGGTGGTCCTCTACTTTCAAATTGTGTGTTTTCTCTTCCTCCCCTTGATGAAAAACATCCTCTACCTCAGTTGTTATTTGATCTCCCTCTTGTTCTACCAAATGAGAGCTAAGTCTTGAATGCATTCTCTAATGATGATGACCGTGATCGATTTAATCTTTTCTCATGCACTAAAAGTGACCCCATTAATTCATCTACTAATAATTGGGAAAGAGCTTTGGCCTCTTGAATGGCTATTACTATAGCATCAAATTTAGCAGGAAAATTTCTGAGTATTTTTTCAACAATCTTTTGATCTTCAATAGTGTCTCTAGAGGTCTTTAGCTGATTTACTATTGACATTGCATGTGTGAAAAATGTGTCTATTGAATCTGAGTCTTTCATTTGTGGATTTTCAAAATCCCTTCTAACTATTTGCAATTTTGCCATTATTACCTTGCCTGTGCCTTGGTATATTGTTTGCAAACTATGCCATGCTTGTTTTGATCTTGTCGCAGCTGCAACCTTTGGAAAAATTGATTCCTCCATTTCTTGTTGAATGAAAAATAGTGCCTTTGCATCTTTTTCCTTGTTTTCTTCTAGTAAATCTTTATCAGCTTGTGAAAGTGCCTGATATGCCTACTGATTTGGTGGTTTAGGAAACCCAGTTTCAACAAAATTCTAAATACCTGGAGAGAAAAATAGGGATTTCATTTTTATGCTCCAATATTCAGAAATTTTGCCATTAAAAATTAGAATCTAGGGATGGGAAATATTTCCACTAGTTCCAGCCATAACTCTTCAAAATGAAATTTGTCTTTGAAGTTAAACCCTTTTCCTATTTTCCTCAATCTTGCCCTTTTTAATGGGCTGGGTTTCTGACTTTGATTCTTTGAAAACTCTTTGAAATTTATGATAAATCAACTTCCTCTTCAACCTACTCTTCAACCTCTAGTAGAACCTTTCTCTTCAATCTCCTGCTCTGATACCAATTTGATGGAGGGAGAAACAAGAACAGACTGTGCAATGAAATAATACACAGAACAAAAAAAAAGGATTAATTGTATTGACTCTTAAATAGATATCTAATTACATTAAAACTTTTCCATTAGAGCTGCCAATGCTCTCATTTTTCCACAACAAAGTTCTTCCCTTTTACATCGACAAAAATAAAGTATATTTTACATTAAGGAAAAAACATTTTCAGCCAAGAAGAAACATCTAGAATAACCTAGAAAGAACCAACTAGAAGTATCAGAAAGAAGGAGGGAAGAAAATAAAACAAAGCTAGAGTAAATGTGGTAGTTGAATTAGTTGAGAAACAACAGGGAAGATTAATCTAGATACAGATGGAGGACCACGTCACTCCACATACACCAACACAAAATTGATTTCTTCTCAACATTTTCTAGGAACTTCTCAAACTGCAAACTTTTGTCACAAAAATGGACGTCCACTCAGCATATTGTTAAGTTCCTCATCTACCAGCATATTCTATCATCTTTTCAAAGGTATAAGAATACTAAATGCTTTGATAACAATGTAGATAAGATACCACACCGCCATAAGCATAAAAGAAGGCATATGCATCGGTGCCAATGGAAGCACAACAAGGTAGGCCTTTCAAGCTTGGGTTTTTAGAACCCTAGATGTATTTCCCCTAAATTTGGAAAAAGCCATCACGGGTTTGAGTATACATTATCTTGAAAGCCCTTGTTATTTTCAAATGAGGTTTTCCAAAGGAAAACCAAGCCAGAGCTATCTATTTCTAGGTTTTCTTTTAGCTCCACCACAACAGATTCAAAGTTCTTGGCGTCAATGAAAAATACCCAAATGAGTATGTTGGGAAATGAGGAACCCATAAAATTGTCCAAGAAACCAAAATGTACGTAGTATTAACACCTTCTCCTTTATTTTTTTAAATTGAGGTAATTGACCTTCAAATGCTTTAGTTTTTTCGTATTTTTAGATTAGTTTGCGATAAGTACTAGGTGTTAAAATAAAAATCTAATTGTTAATAAAGACCACAAAAGAAAAAAGATGAAAATGACATAGATTGGACATGTTTTCTTCATTTCTAGTTTCAGGATATCAATTTACGGCTAATTTACAAATGATACATCCAATCATTTACCTTTTTATCGACTCTAAAATTGTATGATTTAATTTTTGACTAAGTTGTTCTTATCTGTTTGAAAATCACACAAACTCTCAAGTAGTTTAGGGTTATTAAGTTGATGCTGAGTTAAGATTTGCCAAAATAGATTAGATCAAGTGAAATGTTTAAATCATAAGTAATGGGGTTTTTTTAACAGAAGCTGAAATTGCTAGAATAGAGTAAAGTGAATTTGGTTGACAATTATTTTTTCTAGATACTAAATTCGTCAAGATTTTGTTAAGAAAATATATTAGACTAAATTCAATAATAATTATTGAAAAAATATTTTATGCTTGCACTACAATTGGTTGAGCTGATCACTTGCTGACAAAGGATCGACCATTTCTATGTAGTAGATACAGGTAGAATTAGGTTAAACATTTTCTTGAAGTTACATGCAGAACTAGTTAATCATTTTCTTTGACATGTATTCAATTGGATCCTGCCTTTTCAAGAAAATCAACAGAAGATGTCACATTTAAACAAAGTTTTGATACCTAAGTTTCTGAAATGCATTGTGGTGACGACTCTGTTGCTAGTAATGTAGGATATATTGTGTATTATAATTTTGTAATGGGTATATGTTTTTGAAGCTTTAATCGACATAAGATTTAGGAGGAATTCTATGGAATAGATGTTGACTGATTGAATATAGGCTAACAGACTTAGTAAAGGATTTTTGTGGGAGACTCCAAAGGTTGATTTCCCTTTAATAATGTTGTAGTTGATCCCACATTGTTCTGCTACTTCAAGCCCTAGGACTCGGGCTTCATTTTTCTCATTTGGGTTTGTGCCTCAACCATATAACAACAAACTAAAAAAATGATGATCGTTGTAAATATTATTTCATAAGACTACCATTCTTATTTTCCATGAGAAATATAAATTCTTAGGGTCCGTTCGATACATGGAATATGGAATGTCGGATATAGTCAATTCTGGAATATGCTTCAATTTTGGAAGATATATATTTTCAAAATGATATTCAGAATATGTGTTGGAACCGTTTGGTTCACTCCGAAGATGACTGAATTAGAGCCCATATTCCATGTACCAAATGAGATGACTACTGGAACAAAATGAAAAATGGGGACGACTACTAGAACAAAATGCAAAATGTTGAAATCACAAAACTCAGTATATAAATATTCGAAAGATACATGTATAAACATAGGCCTTGCTATAAGGACCCAAAATTTTTACATCCAATGTGTACTTTACAGGCAATGATTAACAAGATCTCTGTAATAATTCCTAAAAGCTGAAAAAATAGAGCATCTAGACGGAGCAAAGAAGTGTAATGATTTTGTGCATGCCTGTGATAACAGCAAAAGAAGATTGGTAGAGCTGAATAGAATCGAGAGCTAGAGGCATATTCTCTTGATCTGGACTGCAGTGTGACTACCGAGGAGGATGTGTGGAGTACATGACGGCTCTCAGAACTGCAGAAACAGTGGGAATGTATGTCATTTTTTTCTTTGCAAGCAACCAGGTGAGCTCGGGATTTGCTGCAAAGAACGGTGAGAATGAAGACGATAGGGAGAACGGTGAGAACAAAATCCAAGGAGAACAAAAATGATGGCAAGAAAATTAGCGACTCCTTTGGTGGAAAATGAAATCTATCTGATGCCAAAGATTTTTACTTTTGAGCAAGCGGACCTGATGGAAGTTAAAATTGGCATTTGAATAGTGAAATTAGAATGAGAATTTCTAATTCCACCTTTTCAAATGGAAGATGAAATGTCTATTTTTTGGGCAAAATTGGAATTTCGTAATTCTAATTCTTGCTTCTTAAGATGGCCACAAACATAGAATAAAATATGCCAAAAATGATATTCCAAAATATGGACCCATATTCCATGTACCAAATGGGCCCTTAATTCAAAATTGTATTAAGGTTATCCTTCATTGCTCTAGTTATGTGCACCTATGAAAAACAAAGGGTTAAACTTTTATAGATATCAAATAGGAGAATGAAGGTTTGAAAACCTATTAAATCTTATATCCAACCATAATGCCAGAAATATTAAAGCGTAAATAGAGATTACAGATATGGTTGTCAATGGTGAGCACAACATGAGGATCGCTAATCCTGAAATCAATAATTACTAATTATTCTCCCTTCACCTTGCACACTTTCAGATCCCAAAAGCTTTGAAAAAAAGAGCTTAGAAGTGCTAATTTGTTCTCCACCAACAACTATTATTTCTATATATTATAATTTAAATTTCCATTATAAAATTTTAAAAAATCAGTCTATCAAAGGAAAGTTGTCATTTCTATTAAATAAATATAAAACAACATTATAAAATTCATATCCTTTCAGATTATCAAATGTAGTTAGGAATATCAAATTGAATGTCAAAAATTGGAACAAAGAGGAATTTGGCCACATCTTTGCCTCTAAAGATAAGACTCTCAATGAACTTAACATCATCCAAGCTGAAATCCAGAATCCGGGCTATGATGATGATAGATTGCATAAAGAAAAAGCCATTCTTTCAAATTACCACAATATTATTGGGTAGGAGGAAACTTTCTGGAAATAGAGATCGAGGTCCATTTGTCTCAAGGAAGGGGATTGAAACACTCACATTTTCCATGTCTCCACAATGAGACACAGGGCAGAAAATAGAATAAGTAGAATCAAGAAAGGAGATATTGCTCTTAAGGAGGACAAGGATATCACTGATGAGGCCATCTCTTACTTTTCTAAGTTCCTTTCTAAAGATCAGGGGATATCCGAATAAGACCAGAACCATCTCCTTGATAACATTCTGAGAATCCTTATTGTCCATCAAAATAAAGACTTATGCTCTATTCTGGATATGACTGAAGTCAAGAAATCCCTGGACTCTCTTTCTGGGGACAAAACCCCTGGCCTGGATGGCTTCCCTATGTTCTTCTTTCACCTTTACTGGGAAGTGGTGAAAGAGGATGTGGTTCAAGCTGTGAAAGAATTTTTTGGCTTAAAGAACCTCCTCAAAGAACTCAATGCCACTTTCCTGGTGCTGATTCCCCAGACCTCTGGAGTGGATTCTTTTGAGCAATTCAGACCCACAAGCCTTTGCAATTCCTTCCTTAAGATCATCTCCAAGTTTATCATGTCCAGGATCCTCAGAGTCCTCCCTACCTTGATTTCGCAGTAGCAATCCGGCTTTGTGCCTAGTAGATAGATTCTAGAATCCATTATGATGGTGCATGAAGTTATCCACTTGTTAGAAGGAAAAAGGGAAGGATTTCTACTCAAACTTGACCTTTCCAAAGCCTATGACCATGTGGACTGGCAGTTTCTTCTCAGAGTTCTTGAAGCTTTTGGTTTCAACTCCCAATCCCGTAAGCTTCTTTTTTAAATCATTTCGACCCCTTCCTTGGTGGTCATGGTTAATGGTTCCCTGTCGACATTCTTCAAACCCACCAAGGGCCTTAGACAAGGGGATCCCCTCTGCCACATTCTCTTCATCATTCTTGCTGGGTACCTGGGGAGAAGTATTTCGGCTTCTAAAATTACTAGGGACCTGAAAGACATCAATCCCTCCTCTAGGGACATTGTCTTTACACACCAAAAATTCATGGATGACACCATTCTTGGAGGAGAGGCCTTGGTGGGAGAAGCTAGAGTGGTGAAGGACATTCTTTACAACTACACCAGAGCCATAGGTCAAACTATCAACTGAAAAAAAAAGCGCTCTCTTCTTTATCAACACTCTGGAAGCTAGACAAAGGAAAATTGCTCATGTATTGGGGTGTGGCATTGACACCTTACCTTCTACCTACTTGGGGCTGCCCTTAGGCATCAAACCTCTGGAAGCCTTCTGGAACAAATTGATAGATAGATTTAACAGGAAGCTTGCTGGTTGGAAAGGAGTCATCCTCAGCCAAGCTGGAAAGATCCAGTTGGTCAAATCCACTTTACAAAATCTTCCTACCTATTCTCTCAGCCTTTTTCCTATACTAGCTAAAGCTGTGGAAGCCATGGAAAGAATTTAGAGAAGATTCCTCTGGTCGGGTGTTGAGGATGACAAGCGCATTCCCCTAATGGCCTAGGAGAAAGTGTGTTGACCCAAAATTATTGGAGGCCTTGGTTTAAGGAAATTAGGACCTTTCAACAAAGCCCTTCAAGCCAAACAAATATGGATAATCTTCCACAGCATCGGAGAATGGAGGGATACCATAGCAGGAAAATACCTCTTGCATAACTCACTCAATAGATTTTTTGAAGAGGCAGATTCCCCCAAAGGTTCTATCATCTAGAACAACCTCCTAGCTATCAAAGAGTTGGAAAAATCCAAGGTAGAGTGGAAAATTGGTAATGGTCAATCTGTCAAATTTGAGAATGACAATTGGCTTCAGATGGGCAATCTAAGTAATTTTGACACTCTCTACTCCTGGAGACAAGTTTTCTCACAAACCTTTGGGTCTCAAGTCAGCGATTATAGGAGGGACGAAAAATGGGTAGATCTTACTCATATCTCTTAGGACCTGTCTCCCCTAATGACAGATCTCAATGTGGTCACTCTATCCGCCATGCAAGACAAGATTATCTGGGAGGACTCTTCAGAGGGGAATTACACTGTGGCTTCAGCCTACTCTTCGCTGACCACCCATATCAATGACTTGAACCCGTGGTGGGCCAAAGCTTGGATTTATGGTCTTACACTCAAAATTAATGTCTTTGTTAAAATAATAACAAAATATAGAGAGACATGAAATTGTTTAATGCAATGAGCAAGGAGTAAGAAGATTTACCATGAATAATCACAAAACTAGGAGCATTCACCAAAGAGAAATGCAACAAAGGGGATAATATTTTGAAGGGTAAAAGCATATAAAAACCCCGTGATATAATGAATGTGGCAAAAATGGCTGAGAGAGAGAGAGAGCTTAGCTCATACAATAGTGTTCAAGAAGAGGAATTATCTCATATGAAGAGAGAAGGAGAGCCATCTCTTTTAATAGAGATGTAAGAGAGGAGTTACATTGTAACTCCCATTTTTATGAATGCTACATATCACTATTGTGTGAGACAAGTGTAGGATTCCTCATAAGGAGGAATATCGATTTTCCTTAATAAAAGAATTACAAATATGATATGTCCTCCCACTTGGACTAGAGGACAAATATAATAGGATACCTTGGTTTATCCTTTAAATACATATATTACCAAGGAAAGATTAAATTCTAACACCACCTTTTAATATTTACTTGGGGTAATTACATCAAGGGGTATCAAACCCAAATTGTTACAATGAAATTAAAATTTCTCTCTAGAAAGAGGTTTTTTCAAAATATCTGCAACTTGATCTTCACCTTTGCAATGGATGAGGGAAACTTTCTTTTTTGCAATGTGCTCTCTAATGAAGTGGTGGTGGAGAGAAATGTGCTTTGACTTTGCATGGTAAAATGGATTCATTGCTAAGGCTATTGCACTTTGATTGTCACAATACAATGGTGTAGGTTCTTGTTGAGGTAGACCTAGATCTTCAAGTATTCTTCTAAGCCATAGAGATTCTTTAGAGGCATGAGCACAACTTTTATATTCAGCTTCGGTAGAACATAGAGACACAGATTGTTCTTTCTTACTTTTCCAAGATATAAAACCTGAACCAAGAGAAAAACAATACCCAAAAGTAGATTTCCCATCATTGGGGTCTCCACCTAGATCTAAATTAGTAAAGCCTTTTAAAGAAAAATTAGAATTTGCATCATAAAATAATCCTAAGTCAATAGTACCTTTAATGTAACATAATATTCTTTTAGCAATTTTGAAGTGAGTTTGTTGAGGCTTGGACATGAATCTTGAAACTAAACCAACACTAAAAGATAAATTAGGTCTAGTAAGGGTTAGATAAATTAAACTACCTACAATTTCTCTATATGGAGTAGCATCTATGAGTGGAGATTGCATATCTATCACTAACTTAGTTCAGAAATTACATGGAATTGAAACAAGATTAGCATCATTCATATGAAATCTATCTAGAAGGTCTTTAGCATATTTATTTTGAGATAAAAATATCCTTAGGGGTTTGCCAAATTTTCATTCCTAAGAAATAATGTAAAAAACCTAAATCTGTCATTTGATATTTTTGGTTGAGTTGGAACTTAATATCAGAAATTAAATGGTTAGAACTAGAAGTAAGAATCAAATCATCAACATACAGAATGATAATAATAATGTCATCTTCACTATGCTTGATATACAAGTTAGGATCATTTTTACTTCTTTCAAAACCTTGAGAAATAATGAAAGCATTAATTTTGGAATACCACTCTCTAGGAGATTATTTTAAACCATAAATAGACTTCTTGAGTTTACACACTAAATGTTCATTACCTTGTTGAATAAAACCAGGAGGTTGAGACATGTATATTTTTTCATGCAAATCGCCATTCAAAAAGGCACTTTTAACATCCATTTGGTGAATAGGACAATTCATTTTTGCAGCTAAAGAAAGAACAACTTTAATGGTAGGTATTTTAGCAACCGGAGAAAAAGTTTCATTATAGTCAATTCCTTGAATTTGAGAGAAGCCACGTGCAACTAGTCTAGCCTTAAATTTACTAATTTCATTATTATAATTTAACTTAGTTTTATATAACCATTTACAGGAAACCAGATTTTTACCATGAGGTAAAGGAACAAGACCCCAAGTGTTATTAGAAATCAAAGAGTCATATTCTTCTTGCATAGCAGTTTTCCAATGAGGTTGATTTTTAGCTTGAGAAAATTTTTGAGGATCATTAGAATTAGAGAGAGAAGTCATAAGAGCATAATTGCAATAGTTTATCTTTCTAGGTTTAAGTCCACCCATTCTATAAATATAATCATCACCTTCATTAACTAAATCTTTAAACCATTTAGGATTTCTACTAGAATTAACAAAAATATTTTATTTTAAAAAAAAGGTGGGATCACCACTTAATATATATATTTTAATATTTTTATACAACCTGATTATAATATATGGAGCTCCCAGAAAAAAGAATTAGGGGGAAAAAATCGTTCATAACCCCATCATGCCAAAAATTAAAACCAAAATTGGTGAGACAATTACGGGCTTAATTCACCATGTTTGATGTCACCTTACAATATCGTAGCCCCATCATGCAAAAAATTAAAACCAAAATTGGTGAGACAATTACGGGCTTAATTCACCATATTTGATGTCACCTTACACTATCAAAAATTGATTATAGGCTTAATTCACCATAATGTCATCTTTTTACAAAAGATAGTATAATCATAGTTATTTACATAATCAATTGACCATCTCGACCAGATAATCCAACTTAATCACTATACCAAAATCACAAACAGGATTAATAAGTTAGCTCTACCAACAACAACCATACTTATAGATTTTGTGCAAATATTATCACAAGAGGTCACTGGATAGCTTATAACTACAGTACTTCCTTCATAATGGAGCCAAAAAACATAGATGTGACATTAGTTTGTAATACAATAGCTGCTAAATCAACTGACTATGTATGAGACCAACTTTAATGAGAAAAAGCCAAAATATCCAAGATTACACAGCCTGGGAATTCTCTCCAATCCCCAATCCTAAATTCAAATCTGGTACAGGAATGG
Source organism: Chamaecyparis obtusa (assembly GCA_027943335.1). Lineage (NCBI taxonomy): Eukaryota > Viridiplantae > Streptophyta > Pinopsida > Cupressales > Cupressaceae > Chamaecyparis > Chamaecyparis obtusa. Next base: position 764,359 of record BSBK01007395.1, read on the forward strand.
AATGCAGAGTTGAGGCCACCAAAGGAGAGGAATCTTCCTCCAACAGGTCCAACATTGCAAAGACCAATTGGTGAATAGCACTGATACTTTCCTTATTAACAAAAATATTACTAGGAGTAAAAAGATTATTACCATGATCATCATCATCACTACTAATACTAGAAGGAACAAAATCATTAGAAGGAGTATCATTACTATCTTTATGTTCATCATGTTGGAAACTATAATTGAAACAATTCTTGTATTGTCATTGATGTCAAACCTTAATTGGTAAGACTGTTGCTACTTAGGAAAGTACTATATCTATTTGAGTGTTGCTAAGGGGCTAAGCAAGGTTGGTAACAATAGCACCTAGGAAAAGGTTGAGTTATCTTGATACTAAAAAGTGTACTTGACTATGTTGCACTATGATGAGATAATGTATTGTTTATCTTAGTAAGACTGAAGACTAAACTGGTAAGCTTAACCGAGAAAAGAATGGGAAAATCATGTTTAAGCCGAGTGATGTTACTGTCGACCGAGTTAGTATATGCCGAGCAAAATTATAGTGTCGACTGAGGATCAGTAAATTGCCGAGGAAGACAGTGTAAGCTGAGGAAACAGTTTTAGTAATGACTGAGCTTTCTACATGAAGACCGAGTGAACAATCACAGTATTGACCGAGCATCAGCAATTTTATATTTGAAGAGAATTTAATTTTGGAGCTGACATTGTTAAATTCTTGGATTATGTAAAACATGTTGACTTTATTTATTGATTTCTTGGAAGTATTAAATGCATTGTAGAACATTTTATTGTAAATCTGTAAGAGATTTGAGATGATTCTAGAAAAGGAGCCGAAGAACATGAAGTGGGTAGATTCAATGAATATGACCTAACCCTAAGATCTATGAATGAGATTGAGTGAAAAAATATGAGTTAACCTAATTGAGGAAAATATAAGGAAACCTAAAAATTTTGATATGTATGTACATGGAGAACAGAGAATGCTGGAAGAAGAAAGTTTTATTGACTGAATAAGCAGAAAAGGCTGAAGGCAAATGGTGGTGATTGCTTGAAGAAAAGTTTCGAGCAGATCAAAGATGGAAATGGAAAAGTTTCAAAGTTAGTAAACCAACATTAGTGTATGAAATCGGATCTGACATTTCCAAAGTGAGTTGTATATTTTTCAAATAATACTGCTGGTACTTTCTAAACATTGTAATAGTCAAAATCCTTTTAACAAAGGTTGACCTAATGGTCATATGTTAAATCCTTTGAACAAGGTTTCATTCTAATGGAGTGTATGTAAGTCCTATGACTAGGCTCACTTTTAACAGGGTGATTGAAATCCTTTAATCAGGTCACATTTGACAATGTGTATTGTAACCTTTGATAGTGTTGGCTTTTACCGAGCTCACTTCAGAAGAGTGAAAATAATAGTAGCATGTTACAAAGAGGTTTTTCCCAAATTGGGTTTCCACTATAAATCCTGGTGTTAATACTTGTGTGAATGTTTTGGTTTGAACATTACTATGTTTTGCAGGTTAAGTTATAGCTGGGTAGTGGACTGCATTGTTAGATGTTTCTATTATTGAATCAGTGATGACCGAGTTTGTTTTGGTTTTGGATCTAATGTAATGATAAGTTTTTGAGATTTTTTTATACATTAGGACCTAAGAACAATTGATTCACCCCCTCTCTATTGTTCTAAATCATATTAACAATTGGTATCAGAGCTTTGTTGCTTATTATTAGTGTTGATAGATATCAAGTTTAAAGGGGCTTGAAGCAAATGGTCAGGATGTATAAGAAGGAGGTACCGAAGTTGAACAAGGAAAACTTCCCCACATGGCAAACCTTGATGAAGTTGCATCTCATTGGTATTGGTGACTCTGCAAAGTACTACATTGAGAACAACTATGTCTCACATATCGTACCTTTGACTACTGAAGAAATGAGAGCTAAGCAAGAACATAATCAGGGAATGCTAGAAATTGCATTTGCCCTAAGCTATCCAAAATTTGAGGACATTAAAGACCACACAACAGCTAAGGATATGTGGGACACTCTTGCAAGAATCTATGGTGGTGACTTGAATGTGCTGAAAGCAAAGGCCGAGAGTCTTAGAGGTAAGTTTGATGAAATGAGAATGCAAGAAGGTGAAAACATTGCACAATATTGTGGTAGAATAAAAGAAGTTGTGAATTCTATTAGAGGAGAAAATGGGGCCATTAATGATGAAACTATAATTGGGAAAGTATTAAGAACCCTACATCCTATATATGCTATTAAGATCTCAGCTATTCAGGAATCTAGATGTAACTTTGCTAATGTACTTACTTTGGAAAGTTTGTTTGGTAATCTAACTACTTTTGAACTCTCTAATTATGATAATTTCACTATTGGAAGCATTGGAAATGTTGAATCTTCTTTCAAGTCACAGCTAGTTCTGAATAAACCAAAGAAAGAAAAAGAAAGATGCATTAGTGAAAGTGAAAGTGAAAGTGATAGTGAAATTGATAGTGACACTTCTGATGAAGACCTAGAAGATCTAAAAGCTCTTATGGCTAGAAGACTAAGAAGGGGCAAAGGAAAGTATAAAGGTAAACTCCCTATTATATGTTTTGCATGTAATAAAGTTGGTCATATAGCTGCTAGATGTCCTGACAAGAAGGATAAAGATGATGAAAGGAAAAGCAAATAGAAAGACATAAAAGTTGACAGAAACTACCGATGGAATAGAGACTACAAAGGAAAAGGTAAGAAATCTTGTTACACTACTGAAAAAGAGATTGACACTGATAGTGATGATTTTGAAATTGAGGTAGTCTATGTTGCAATGAAAGATGAATCTGATGAGGATGAGAAAACTGCATTGATGTCCTATGTGAACAAGAATGATAAATGGATTATTGACAGTGGTTATTCCAATCACATGACTAGTGACAAAAATAAGTTTGAGACCTTACATCATTATAGAGGTAAAATTGTAAAATTTGGTAATGATGCACCATGTCCTATTAGAGGAAAATGTTTGATTAAACTAACTGATAAGATATCTTGTGAAAATGCATATTGGGTTGAAGGTCTTAATTACAATTTGTTAAGTGTTTCTCAGCTTAAAAAAACTAGTTACTGAGTGGAATTCCATCACAAGAAAGCTAAAATATTTAATGCTACTAGAGAACTAATTGGAAGTGGTGATCAGACTAGAGGTAATTTGTTCTATCTTGACCTATTTGAAGAAACATGTTTAATTGTACAACTTGATGATATTTGGTTATGACATAAAAGGCTGTGTCATGTTAACTTTGACAATCTGGTAGAGATAAGTAAGAAGAAAAAGGTAAGAGGTCTACCTAGATTTCAAAGAGACCTGGGAATGTGATGTGCAAGGAATGTCAGTTAGGAAAAATGACAAAGTCAAGTTTCAAGAGAAAATCCTTTACTTTTGAAAACATTTCAGATTTGGTTCATACTTACCTTTGTGGACCTATGGGTGTACAAAGTTACTGTGGTGATAGATACTTTATTTTATTTGTTAATGAAATACTGAAAACTTTTGGGATGAAAGGTGCTAAACCAGTGGGAACTCCCATGGTTACTGGACAAAATTTATCTAAGAATGATGATGCTGCAAAAGTGAATCAGACTCTGTACAAATCCATGATTGGAAAATTGCAGTATGTTGTACATAGTGGACCAGATATTGCATTAGGTGTTGGGATTGTGACAAGATTCTCTACTGATCCTAAGGAAACACATATGATGGCCATGAAAAGAATTATGAGATACTTGAAAGGAATTGCTGACTATGGTCTATATTATAAGAAGGATGACAAATTTGAACTCCGGGTTTATACATATGCTGATTGGGCAAGAAATGTAGATGATAGAAAGAGTACAAGTGGTGGAGCTTTCTTTCTTGGATAGAGATTAGTCTCCTAGACAAGCAAGAAATAAAATTGCATTTCCCAATCTACTGCCAAGGCCGAGTATGTTGCTGCTGCAGTAAACTGTTCAAACTTGGTATGGATAAAACAATTGTTGATAGGCATGAAAGAAGAAATCACTGAACTTATTGTTATTTTCTATGACAACCCAAGTGTTATCAATATTTCTAAGAATCTAGTGATGCACACTAAGACCAAGCACATTGCAATCAAGTATCACTACTTGTGAGAATTAGTACAAGACAAAGAAGTCTGAATAGAATATGTGAATACAAAAGAACAATTAGCAGACATATTCACTAAAGCTTTACCCAGAGAAGCTCATGAGTATTTTAGAAGTCAATTAGGGGTTCTTCCCCTAACTGAGGCTGCCTAGACAAGCTAGGAGCACTGCATAAAATGTGCTACAACAAAACATTTGACAAATTGATGTAGAAGATTGTCACACTTTAGGGCTAGCCTAGAGTTGTGAAGAGAAGCAAAGACAAGGAATCAATCATAAGCAAGATGATAGAGGGAGAAACACTGAGCTGCACATATATTATCTACATCTGATGGATGTATGTTTTAGTTGCTGCATTGGCATTTTTCTCAAAGAGAGAGAAGAAACTGATATGATAACACATGATACTGAAAAGTAAGAGGGAGATGAACTGATATGATAACAGATGATACTAAAAAGAAAGAGGGAGAAGAGCTGATGGAACTAAAAGGAAAGAGGGAGATGAACTGATGAAACCGAAGATAAAGCTGATGTTCTGAAATGAAGGATCAGGATAGAGGGAGATCTGAATACTTTGGACGGTCACAAAAGTGAGGCTTATAGGATTCTGAATCAGAATGAAGCTAAGGATATTATAAAATAATTCTTTGATGGACAGATAAGTTTTTGGATTGGTTGGTAATCCATGTGCTATTTAGGTGATATCATATGGTGTTGCCATCAATGCCAAAGAGGGAGATTATTGGAAACTGCAATTGAAACAATTTTTGTATTGGCATTGATGTCAAACCTTAATTGGTAAGACTATTGCTACTTAGGAAAGTACTATATCTATTTGAGTGTTGCTAAGGAGATAAGCAAGGTTGGTAATGATAGCACCTAGGGAAAGGTTGAGTTATCTTGATACTACAAAGTGTACTTGAGTATGTTGCACTATGATGAGATAATATATTGTTTATCATAGTAAGGCTGAAGACTAAAATGGTAGGCTTAACTGAGCAAAGAATGGAAAAATCTTGTTTAAGCTGAGTGATGTTAGTTTTGACTGAGTTAGTATATGAAGAGAAAAATTATAGTGTCGACCGAGCATCAGTAAATTGCCGAGGAAGACACTGTAAGCTGAGGAAACAATTTTAGTAATGACCGAGCTTTCTACATGAAGACCGAGTGAACAATCACAGTATTGACCGAGCATCAACAATTTTATATTTGAAGAGAATTTAATTTTGGAGCCGACATTGTTAAATTCTTGGATTATGTAAAATGTGTTGACTTTATTTATTGATTGTTTGGACGTATTAAATGCATTGTAAAACATTTTATTGTAAATCTTTAAGAGATTTGAGATGATTCTAGAAAAGGATTTGAAGAACATGAAGCGAGTAGATTCAACGAATCTGACCTAACCCTAAGATATATGAATGAGATTGAGCAGAAAAAGATGAGTTAACCTAATTGAGGAAAATATAAGGAAACCTGAATAGTTTGATATGTATGTACATGGAGAATAGAGAATGCTGGAAGAAGAAAGTTTTATTGACTGAATAAGCAGAAAAGGCTGAAGGAGAATGGTGGTGATTGCTTGAAGAAAAGTTCCAAGCAGATCAGAGATGGAAAGGGAAAAGTTTCAAAGTTAGTAAACCAGCATTAGTGTATGGAATCAGATTTGATATTTGTAAAGTGAGTTGTATATTTTTCAGATAATACTACTGCTACTTTCTAGCCATTGTAATAGTCAAAATCCTTTTAACAGAGGTTGACCTAATAGTCATATGTTAAATCTTTTGAACAAGGTTGCATTCTAATGGAGTGTATGTAAGTCCTATGACTAGGCTCACTTTTAACAGGGTGATTGAAATCTTTTAACCGGGTCACATTTGATAGTGTGTATTGTAACCTTTGATAGGGTTGGCTTTTCACTGAGCTCACTTCAGAAGAGTGAAAATAATAGTAGCATGTTTCATAGTGGTTTTTCCCAAATTGGGTTTCCACTATAAATCCTCATCTTAATACTTGTGTGAATGTTTCGGTTTGAACATTACTATGTTTTGCAAGTTAAGTTACAGCTAGGTAGTGGACTGCATTGTTAGATGTTTCTATTATTGAATCAATGATGACCGAGTTTTTTTTGGTTTTGGATCTGATTTAATGATAAGTTTTTCAGATTGTTTTATGTATTAGGACTTGAGAACAACTGATTCACCCCCCTCTCTATTGTTCTAAATCATATTAACACGTCATTATCCTTTTGAAGAGTATTAGTATTATCCTTAGTATTAGGAGTAGAAACAAAAGGAACAGAGACATTAGGAGCAGAAATGTGTGGAATAGGGTTGAGAGATGAAGGTTGGTCCTCCACAAGAACTATGTTTCTATGACTAAAATCAGAATCTAAAATTTGAGAACAATCATGGACACCATTTTAAGCAATGCAAACATCTCTAGCTATTTGAACTTTATTAGTAAGAGGATCATAAACTCTATAACCTTTAGTGTTCTCAGAATAGCCAACAAATATATGAGCTGAGGATTTAGGATCTAACTTTTTCCTTTTTTGTTTAGGTGTGTGAATATAAGCAGTGGAGCCAAAAATTTGTAAATGAGACTAATTGGATTTTCTTCCTGACAAAGCTTCTTCGGGAGTTTTATTTGGTAGGGCCTTAGTAGGAGTTCTATTAAGAATATAGGTGGCACATGCCATGGCTTCAGCTCAAAATCTATAATCCATATTTCTAGCATGTAAAAAGCATCTACCCATTTCTACTATTGTTCTATGCTTTCGTTCTACCACACCATTTTGTTCTAGTGTATAAGGAATGGTAAGCTCATGTTTGATACCAATAGATCTTAAGTAAGAATGTAAAACATGATTAACATATTCAGTACCATTGTTAGTCCTAAGAATCTAAATTTTGCAACCACTTTGTCTTTCCACAAAAACATGAAATTCAACAAAAATATCAAGGACTTGATTTGTACTATGTAAGAAATAAATCCAAGTTCTACAAGAATAATCATCAACAAAAGTTAAAGCATATTTAGAGCCTGAAATAGAAGTATTTTCCATAGGACCTAATAGATCACTATGAATGAGAACTAACTTATTATTAGCTATCCAAGATGATTTATGGGAAACAGATTCTCTATGCATTTTACCACTCATATATCCATTGCCATCAAACTTAGGAGTAAACTTAGGTAGCCCATCTACCATATTTTCTTTTTGCATTAATGAGATATAATCAGAATTTAAATGTCCTAACCTCTCATGCCAAATGTGAAAATAAACAGTAGTAAGTAATTAATATCTAGGAGAGGCAAATTGATAAAATTTAAAGAGATTATCATTATCCAATTTAGCATCAGAAACTATCTAATCAGTATTGGGATCAATGATATGGAAAATATTTTTATGAAACTCAACCTTATAATCTTGACATAATTGCAGAATAGAAACAAGGTTAGCTTTCAAATCAGGAACATAAAGCAAATCATGTAATTTACCATTTGGAATAGAAACATTACCAGTTCCTTCAACTTGACAGCAATAATTATCAACTAAAAAAATAGGAATATTCATAGAATCAGGTCACAAAGAATCAAAGACTTCCTTATGAGATGTAACATGTTGAGATGCACCACTATCAATAATCCATTCAAGTGGTTTAGAAGCATTAAAATAGACAGTAAAAGAAGAATGAGATTGATTTCCATTAGATTTTCCATTTCAGTAGTTTTAAGAATTAGGTTGATCATCCTTTTGTTTCTTAAAATAGTTATGTAGTAAGTGACCATCTTTATTGCAATAGGTGCAATGTGGCCTTTTTGAATGATTACTATTACGATAGTTATTGGAAGGCCTAGAATTGTAATGATCATTAAATTGTTGGCCTAAGTTATTATTTGAATTATTAGTATTGTTAGATCTTTGATAATTTTGGTTATTTTGATTAGTGTTAGAAGATCTATTGTTATTGTGACTTTGAGAGACATATGCATGTTCATGAGTTTTAAGTATGCCAAATTGAATCAGTTTTGCTTCTTCTTGATGCAACATATTTTGAAAGATGATATAAGTTAATTGAGATGCTAAAGAAGGCATAGCTAACTAAGAGTAAATATTTGTAATAAACTGTTGGAACTATCTAGGAAAACATTTACAAATAATTAGGTGCATTATCCTTAAATTAGAAAGAGGAACTTGTAAACCAGTTAGTAAAACTTTAATCCAATCAAACTTGAGCAAGAAATCATCAATAGAGTTGAAATCGGTATACCCGAGGTCTTCAAGTTGGTCTTGAAGCTGAATTTTTTGAGTCTCATTTGCACTGTCATAGGTATTTTTCAAGATGTCCCAAGCTTGATGGGTTTTTGTACAAGTCGAAATTAAGACATACAATTCGGGACTTAAGGAGATCCTAATTAAACCAAGTGCTTCCTCATTTTTAGTCTACCAAGAAGTTTGGTCATCTTGAGGAGCAGAGGCTGCTGGTTTTGAACTGGCATTAGTTGCAATATCTAAAATATGTATGAATCTAAAGATGAAGATCATGTGCATTTTCCATGCATGATAATTTGTACTAGTTAAATTTATTTTTAGCATCAGGGTGGTCATCATTAGATATGAAAATTTAACCTAAACTTGAGATAAAAAATGAAAACCCTTAACAGAACCTAGAAAGGAAACTTTTAAAGCAAGTGCACTATGAGAGAAGCCGAAAAACTAGGCATGCAGATTGAATGCATTCAAAAGAAACTATATATACTTGCATGTAATAGCAGAAAGCTATGAAAGCTTACACCAAGGAGGCATGCAAGGAAAAAACAACTACTAGAGGTAAAAATGAAACCAAGAATACTAAACTAAATCTATTGAAGCCAGATCAAAAACTCTAGAAACACTCTATAGAGAATTGCATACAAACTCTAGGAAAAATGTTGCATGCAAGAAAAAGAACTAAATATATTGCATGCAATAAGAAAAACATAAATACTAAATAGGTTTCAAACCTGTGAAGAAATGTTAGGAAACTGATATACTAAAAAAGTTAATAATAAATAAGGTTTCAGACTTGCAAAGAAACGTTAGCAAAGAAATATTAACCAGGTAAATATAATGCTAGATTAGTAATCTGGAATTAAAAAAATGCATTGAATCTTACTATAGAAACCTAAAACCTTTAGCACTAGAGCTAAAACCTATTTAAAACCACAACCAAATTAAAAAAAAATTTTGTGATGATAGAACAAAACCCTCAAACCAAAAGTTAATTAGAACAACAACAAATAAATCCTTATATACTTTGCTAAATAAATTAAAAAAAAGAACTCTTGGCGCTATAATCTAGGAGAAAGCGATTTGTCACTGTAGAAACTTGCGATATTGTTTATAAAAAAACTTGAATTTCTTCCAAAAAAATTGTGCTATTTGCAGATGTAACAAACCTTTGAATATTAATTAATAAAAAATGAATTAAAGAACTTCTAAAAGATTTCTAAAAAATTCATATATAACAAGGGGTCTGATATGAAGGAAAGTTTCCTCAAGATGGACATGGAGGATGCAGGGCTATGTAGAAGAGGAAGATAACTCGACAATGGAAACTTTAGCCAAAAAGAGATATCTAATATTTCCTATATAAGAAACATTTAATTAAAACAAAAGATATTATACTAATTACCAAGAATATACAAAACCTTAAGAGCATAAAAGACCAAATTCTAATTTAGTAATTACAAAGTGCAGTACTGATCAGTGTACAAACTATGGTACCTACTTAAACCAAAAGTGAGGATTCATAGGATACACATAATAACCATAGCGATGGTTTGCGAAAATGGACCAATAACCCTAATCCTTTCTCGCGATAGGGTTATTTGCAGGAGTCACCACACCGAGCATCAAATAAAAGAAAAACATGCCCAAAATCCTCCTGTGCACTTGTCACGGGTTTTCTCCAGTTCAATTCAGCCCCTAGCACAAAATTTCTCTCCACAAACATAAACACACAAGCCCACCACAAACATACACATATGCATAGCAAAACACTCTCCTTTAGACAGGGAAAAAATTGGTCGACAAAGTGGTCACAAATACTTTAAAAACCAATAGAATGCTGAAAAAAAGATCAAAGACTATAGCCTACTTTCGAAATAAGCAAAACCAGAATAGGCGGAAGCTAGATTTAATAAGGAACCTATAAAAAAATGCAACCAAAAAAGGAAGAAATATAGGTAAGAAGTTAGATTGAAATTGAAGCCTTAAATAATGTCGCACTTATCCTATTAATACATGAAACAAAAAAAAAATGAGAATAAACAAGATCTGACCAAGACAAGATCCGACCACTATGGAGACACCACTTCCAAGATACCCAAGGTCTTATTTTCATGGTTGATAGTAATGACAAAGACCGTGTTGTTGAAGCTAGAGAAGATTGTGAGGAAGGGAATTAAGGGTTTAGCGGAGGTGTAGGAAACATCAGAAATCATGGGTATCTCATGAGATTCCATGCACAAGAGACATGCGACGGGAGGAAAGAAGAAGAACTGCACAGGATGCTGAAAGAGGATGAGCTGCAAGATGTTGTTATTCTAGTTTTTGCAAACAAACAGGATCTTCCCAATGTGATGAATGTGGCAAAGATAACTGAGCTGAAGTTAAAACTCTTCGGTTCAAAAAATGCTAATCAAGAATGGTGCAATAATGAAAATATTTTATGTTAAAAGAGCAGTGGAAGATGATGATGATGCAAGAGGAAGGATTGAAATTGAAGAAGAAAAAAAACCTCAGCAGCCACACTAGAGGAAAACACCAGATCTATGACGTCCTGCCAAATATATACAAAGAGAAATAAAATAAAAAAGAGTTGCTGAAGAACTCTATACAACAATCAAGTCTCAAACTAGTGCTATGAAAAAGTATGCTATGAAACCGAGGAGAGTAGATCGCTATTGCACAAGGAGACTACAGATAGAAAAAGAATGTCTACGTCAAAAGGAATGAAATCGATAAAAAGAACAATCACAAAAAAATAGAATATATAACACAACCGAGAATAACCACAAGAAGATGCCAACCTCAAGTAGAGCATAGGCAATGATTAAAAAGAAACGCATGCAAGGAAAAACATATGCAAGGAAAATCATCAATGCAATAATTTAAAAAAATGTATGAACAGATATATATATATATATATATATATATATATATATATATATATATATATATATATATATATATATATATATATATATATATATATATATATATATATATATATATATATATATATATATATATATATATATATATATATATATATATATATATATATATATATATATATATATATATATATATATATATATATAAGATTAATAAGAGATATGACAAAAAAATTTAGAAACTAAATTAGAATGCATGAACTGAAATTACAATGCAAATGATTAGGAAAGGAAAAAGAACACATGCACATTCTAATTTTGAAGTTGCAATGATAAAAAAAATGTAAGAACCAATATTTAATTTTGATGTTGCAATGATAAAAAAACATAAGAACCAATATCTATTGTGAATATAAAAAAAAATTAGAAACTAAATTAGTAATGCATGAACCAAAATTATAAATTATATAAATGAATTGATAATTAAACTAATTAAAATTAGTTCAGAAAGATATTGCAAAGAACTAATTGAAAGAACTAAAATGAGATTCAAATCTCTCTAAACAACGTCTTCGAATTTGGAGTGCACCAAGATATGGTAGCTTCTTTACCTACACACTCAAAACACAATTAAACCAACCTACTCTGATACCATGTTAAAATAATAACAAAATATAGAGAGATAGTAAATTTTTTAATGCAATGAGCAAGGAGTAAGAAGATTTACAATGAATAATCACAAAACTAGGAGCAATCACCAAAGAGAAAAGCAACAAAGGAGACAATATTTTGAAGGGGGAAAAGCATAAAAAAATCCCCCGTGATATAATGAATGTGGAAAAAATGCCTAAGAATGAGAGAGAGAGAGAGAGATCTTAGCTCATACAATAGTGGTCAAGAAGAAGAATTATCTCATATGAAGAGAGAAGGAGAGCCATCTCTTTTAATAGAGATGTGAGAGAGGAGTTACATTGTAACTCTCATTTCTATGTATGCCACATATCACTAGTGTGTGAGACAAGTGTAGGATTCCTCATAAGGAGGAATATCTATTTTTCTTAATAAAAGAACTACAAATATGACATGTCCTCCTATTAGCACTCTAAAAAAATTTCATGGCTTTACCAGTTTTCCTCTGGTCTCTGCAATGTTTTCTATGCCTCTGGCTCAAGCCCTAGTTCAAAAATTTAAAAAATTAGTCATTGTATGAGAAACCTTTTGTTTTACCCTGGCCCTATTCTATTTTAATGTTACTTTTTCAGGCCACTTAAAATCCCTTTAGCGCATGTTCTTTAATATCTTTTCACCCCGCGGGGTCATGCCTTTGATTTTTCCTAAGTCCCTGGCACTTAATATTTCCTTAAGCCTAAAGTCTGGCAGGTTTAATTTTCCCTAAGTCTAGCATTTTAATTCTTTCTAATGTTCTAGCTTAATATTTTCCTAGGCCCAACTCTTTGACACCATCTTAATCCTATGGATGTCGTAAGTTCACAAGGGTTTTGTCAGAGCCTTGCGATCTTACGATGATCATTGATTCTCTTTCATGACATAACGCTTCAGACAGGCGGCTCCACTACTACATGTACATAGTTGGCAACCTTTGACTAGTCCACATAATAGTGAGCTAGACATGTTGTCAGGCAGGCCCGGTATCTTAATCAGAAGATTCAGGATCGACGGTTGGCATATAAGCCCATGGAATCTTTCAGGCTTATGAGATCATGCACCAGCCATCCGATCTTCTAGGTGGTATAATGTTCTTGGTGGGTCCTAATTGCCATGTAAGCATAGTTGGCTATCTCTTATTGGTCTACAAGGTAATGACTTGGTGCTTGTTAGTGGGACATGAGTTTCTGACTTGTCAGAGGGTCCTGACATCTGTAGAGAATCGACGGTCGGTGTAAGTTCTGATGGGTGGTGTCAGAGTCATGAGATCTTGCACTCGCCATCCAATTTGAAGGCTTATAGAGAGTGGGTCCTATGTCAGTGGTGACCAAGTAGTGATAGCGAATGATGTGGTGACATGTGGTAGGTTTTCAAGTGGGCCTAGGGTTATTAAAGGTCTAGCAGTTCTGACAAAATATTTAGCGGCCTGAAATTTTTTTAAAGGGGTTCCTTCATTCACGTAATAAAATGGTGGTGCTCCAAAATGATTGGTGATTCAGCGAAGGAAGGTCATTTAGTCGCTAAATTTTTTAGAGGTGAGATAAAGTTTTCTGTAAACTGGTGGAACCCTTCAGTTGCCAGTTCACTAAATGTGACTGGGGTCTTTTTAAAGGATAAATCATAAAGCCTGTGAAAAGGTAGGATCCGGCGATCGCGATATAAAGTTGACCCAAATTTAAATGTCGATCACCAATTTTCTATTGGCGCCTTGGAAATGATCATTGCAGTTTGAATTCAAATTTTGAGAGGGTTTCCAGCGAAAGGAAGTACCAAAATTTATGGTTTTTGGAGCTGATTTCGATTGGTTTGGTGGTGCTGGTTGTTGCCGACTAATTCAAGGGTCTTTGTGGTCAGTAGAATGATCTTTTTGTACCAGGAGAAGTATGTTTTTGTGCTCGAGGTGTGTTTGTGGGTGGCTGAATAGGTTGACAATTTCAGCATTTTCGTGGTTCTCAATACCTTCTTAGTGAATTGTCATGATTGAGGATCTTTTTGGGATCTGTCTTCTCCTAGTCGCCTAGGTTTTATCCCCTGTAATAAATTTTTGACTATTTCTAGTTGGTCTAGTGGGTGAGACCCTAACCCTAGTCATTCGTAGCTTGTTGCATCCTATTTTGGGATTTCATGATGACTAGGGGGTATATATTGCAGAAGTTTTTTTGTATTGGGGGTTGATGGTTTTATACTGAACAAGGAGAGCTTGGATTTAGGGTTTTGTTTCTCTTTTCATATTGTTGTCTAAATAATGTATTGATTCTACAAGTTTTGATGAGAATATAGTTGAATTCCAATCTCATAGTGGTGTATGTCTTCTTATTTTGATATTCAGCTCATATATGTTAATGTCACAAAGTGAGTTAGCATATGGTAAACAAAGAGTATTGTGGAATTATCTCTGAGTTCTTAACAAAGTTAGGATTAAAGTCTTTCGGGTAATTTCAGTGAGTTCATGGCTTGATAAGAATTTGATGTCCTGGTATGTAAGTAAGAGGGATAATAGGCAAAGCACTTATCCTGAATTCAAGTATGTTTGAGTTAAACTTTTCAGTTGGTATAAGTTATTTAGTGAATATATGCCCTAGATTAAGGCACTAATCTATTCTCTAGAAGCAGTCCATCATCATCAACCACACACACCCAAATTTAAATGATAATATCTTTCAGTTAGTTAGTAAAGGACATAGTTGTATATTATTTTGAGACTCCTTTGTAGAAGTGAGTCAAGGGTACACCCGCTTGAGCATTAACGATCAAAGTGTAGGAGGATCTCATTTTTGATCCTTGTTAATTGGCCCTCTTCCTTGTAGACTTTGGAGTGGTGATAGATTCAAAGTATCATTAAAGTTATCCATCAAAGTATAAATCTACAAGTTGAAGATCAAAGGGAAGAATGAAGAAAATGGCGACTCTGCTGGGGAGAACAACAATGAAGAACTACATCTGTTAGAATCTCTAGTTGTGGTTATGTTGTAAAGTAAAAATCCTATTGACCAGATTGATTTACCCATCCGAGTCACCAACAAAATGGTGACTCTACTGGAGAGAGTCTAGAGATAAAAGTTTGCAAAGTGCACTCTTGTTTTCCTATTATATTCAGTTAAAGATTTCCCACTTTGGTGGGTGGCAACTCAAAAGGGTTAAAACTAGTGTTATAGACTGCAAATCATGGACAAAAAGAGTAATATTAGGTCCTTTGTTAGGAAGAATCTAGAGATTTCTCTAGAGAAATTACCTAGATAGGAGAAGAAGAGTTGGATCAGGAGGAATGGTGAGTCTACTAGTGCTCCCATAAGAGAACAAAGACATACTAGAGGTAGAGCACCACATGTTTCCTCAAGTGAGGAAGGTTCAAAAGATAGAGTTTCTAGATCAGATGGTGGTCTCTCTAAAGATAAATTTTATGATACCCGAGAGGCTATATTTCAAGACAAGGGTTCATTTCCTATAGGTCAGGATCAACAAGCTAGAGAGATGGGTTTTGAGATTGATTTAGATCTTGATGAGGATAATTTTAGAAGGGAGCCCATGAGACCAAGGCATGTTCATTTCCCATATCAAAATCTCACTGATGTGGATGTGTCATCAAGTTTTGATGACATTATGATAGACCCAAATGATTTAAATGCACTTAGGTTGCAGTTGGTAGAGCAGGATGCCATACATAAGAGGTTACAAGAGGAGAGAGAAGCTGAAAAGGTGAATGCTCTAATAGAAAGATAGTCTCTCCTTAGAAAAATTAATGAAATGAAGGAGAGAAACAAGATGCTTGCTTCTGCTCCTAGGGTGTTGCAGCATTATGTTTTTGGTGATCTTGAAGCTCTAAGAAGTGAGTAGGAATGCTTGTTGCAAGACCATGAGTTTGATGAAGGCCCTGTGATCAAACAAGTGCAAAGTTATGCTCCTTTGCCTAAGGGTAAGAATGGACATGAGATCACTAGGCCTACTATAGTTACTAATGAAAAAGGAAAGCAAAAGATGGTGGGTGTCCAAATAAGCAAACCAGTGACAATACCAGGGATCCCACCACCTAAATCAAATAGGGAGACAGAGATAGAAAGAAAAATAAAAGAGGATGAAGCTCTAGCTCAAGAGTTGGAAAGAGCAGAAGTTGATGCTACTATTGTAGAGAAAAGAAGAAAGATCCAGTTCTTGAAGGCTTCATCAGCTAATGTTCATGGCCCTTCTGCTACTGAACTAGGTATGCCATCTATGAACACTATTGTTCCACTTAGCAATGCTACTACTAGTAATCTAATTTCCAATGTATCTACCAAATCATTTGTTGATACTAATAGATAGTCAAATGTGCAAGTGGGGGGGAATGTATATAAAAATAATAATTCTAGTGGAAACACTAGTTTAAGATTTCAAAGAAGACCTATGCAATTAGAAGGCTATAAGCAAATTAGTTTTGATGGGATACCAAGCTACCCAAATGCTTTTCCAAATGATATAAGAGATAAGGTACCTAAGTTTGCTGGTAACAATGCTATTAGTTGTGAGGAACATCTTAGGTTATTTTTTGATATGCTTAATGATTATGAGGTAGAGCATGACGATGTAGTCATGAAATTGTTTGTTCAATCTCTAATGGAGGATGCTAGAGATTGGTTTAAGAGACTTCCTGATAAATGTATTGATACTTGGGATTCTTTTGAGAGATGTTTTAAAGAGCAGTATGGTGATAGGCCTAATGCTAGTTTCATGTTGAATGAATTCAATACCATAAAGAAAAATCAAAATGAGTCTACAGCTGAGTTTAATATGAGATTTCAGAAGGGTATGCATAAGTTATTCCAAGTTATGCAGTTAGATGACAATGTTTGTCTAACTACATACTTCAATGCATTTGATGGAAAGATGTGTTATTTGTTGAGGGACAAGGAACCAAGAAATCTTAGAGATGCTTTTAGGATTGTTGTCAATATTGAGAACAATATGAAAATATCAGGGAAATTGGGTGGGAAGAGAGATGACCCTAAGCTGTTTGGGGACAAGAAATACAAAAAAGAAAATGATAGGAATGTTGGAGCTAGGAGGCAAGAAGAAGATAAATTGGATAAGATGCTCAATGCATTGAAGGATTTGAAGGCATCTGAAAATAGGAAATTAGTGCTCCTACCAATGAAATGCCTTAGTTCAACAACAATTTCAATAAGCAGAATAGATTGTAGAACTACCCCTACAACACCCAATGGAACGATGGCAAGCCTATTGTCCCTGTTGCCAGAGGAAAAAATGACAGAGGTGTCCCTGACCCTCTACAAAAAGCTTCAATAAATGTCATGGAGAACATACATTGGTGTGTTGCATGCTAGTCCCCTCATTCTGCAGAGCATTGTGTGGTTGCACATTCTATGGCTGCAAATCAAGATTGTGGCAATGAGGAGATAGATCAAGAAGAAGATCAAGATGATGTTGGATGCAACATGGCTACTTCATATCTAGGATATGAAGATGATTCTGATTTTGATGAAGAAGTAGATGTAAATGTGAAGAGACACAATCAGACCCTTTTTCATCAAGAGGTATTTTCTAATAGTGAAGACATTGATAAGAAAACATGTAACATGAACTCTTCTTCTGAACCAGTAAATTTAAGAAGACCTTCTAGAGAAGAGATGGATAGGATTACTATAGAAATGATTGCCCAAGTGCAAACTAGAGGCATGGTAGCAAGAGATATAAATGGAAAAGTTGTAGGAATGTTTATAAGGAATACCAACTCCGAAGAGCCTAATGAGAACAAATCAAAAGGTGATCACATGGTGAAATTAAAGAATGTAAAAGGTAAGAATTGTGAGCCTAAGGGAGTTGGAGTTGAAAGATTTTCTAGTGAGATTGAGAAGCCAATTAACACAATGGCTAAGATTGAAAAAATGGGGGTAGCCAATACACCTAATCTATCAGATAAGCAAAAGGATACTAAAGTAGTGCAGATTGAGATTCCTTCCTCTACTCCTATTGATATGTTAGCTGTACTGTCTCAAATTATAGTTAAGGTTCCATTGTCAGAATTGTTGAGGATCCTTGAACACAAAGATAGAGCTATTGCATCGGTAGATAATGTTCATAACAATGATGTTGCATGCAATGGATCTCAGGATAAAGTTTTGAAAGGTGTTGTTGCTCAGGGAATTGTATCTCAAATTCCTCCTATATATTTGGATAGTTATGTCAATGCCAGCTTTGAGAACATAGATCCATTCTTTTTAAGTGTCCTTGTGAATGGAATGAAACTAAGAAATTGTATGATTGATAGTGGTGCCTCTAATATTGTTATGCCTTTAAAGATTATGGAAAAGTTGGGCCTTAAAGTTGATACAGTTCAAGGAAGATGTTGTGCAATGGATCAGAGGGAGGTACCAGTCATTAGGACTATCAATGCAATGCCATATAGGCTAGCAACATATCTAGAGAAAGAGTTAACAATGAGTGTTTTGGTGGTGGACATCCCTCCTCATTATGGGATGCTGCTATCTAGAAGGTGGAGTGTTGCCATGGGTGGAAGTTTATAGTGTGATCTATCCTATGCCACTTTCAAGACTGATGATCAGTTTGTCAAGATTGAGCGAGAGCCAAGAGTATGCCACATGATTGAAAGGAATATTGACAATGATGCTACATGTTTTGTTGATACTGATATTAATGCTTTTAGGGTAGAGATCCATGTACTTGAGAAGGAACCTATTTTGTCACTTATCTCTGTTGAGGTAAGTGTTAATTATGTGAAGGGTGATTTGTGGGTAATGTACTTTGATGGTGCAAATTGCAAGGATTGAGTAGGAGCAGGTATTTTACTTATTTCTCCTAATGGAAACACCTACAAATTTTCTTTCACATTAAATTTATTTTGTACCAAAAATATAATAGAATATGATGCATTGTTGTTAGGATCGAGGTTGGCAAAAAAAACATGGTATTAAGTGCTTAAGTGTTGTTGGTGATTTTGAGTTGGTGGTGTCCCAAGTTAGGTCATTATATGCTTCCAAGAACAAAAGGTTAAAACAATATAGGAATGCAGTTTGGGATTTGATTGAACATTTTGATGCCTTCAATATTGAGTGGAAGGATAGGAGTAACAATAAGATGGCTAACTTGTTAGCCAATATAGCAATCAATCCCAATGATGTTACATTTACTGGTATTTCTAAAGTTGAAATTCAGGCTAGGCCTAGTGTACCAAATAATATTGAAAATTGGCAATTTTTTGATGATGATAATGATATCTTCAAGTTTATGAGTTGTGAAGATCAGTATCATGGTCAGGAATTTGATTATTTAGCCTTGGTTGAGTCAGTAGAGGGAAAAGAGATTGTCCTTGGAAATGAAGTTATTCAACCCAAAACTAACAAGGTGCCCAAGGGGCTTGTTGTTTTGGAGACTGTCTTTGATAACCAGGATAGAGTTCAAAAGAATATCAAAAAAGATGATGATGTTGATCTAGAGGAGATAAATCTTGGAACACATGAGGCACCTAACAGGGTATACACTAGTAGGGACATGTCTCACAATCTGAGAAAATCTTTGATTGAGTTATTGAGAAAATTCAGGCATGTTTTTGCATGGTCATATCATGACCTAAAGGTTTATAGAGAAGATTTGTTTCAGCATATTATTCCATTGAAAGAAGATGCTAAACCTTTCTGGAAAAAACAAAGGCCTATAAATCCCACTTTGGCACCTAAGATGCAAGAAGAATTGATGAAGTTAAGAGATGTTGGCATTATCAAGCCTATAAGGCATTCTTCTTGGGTGTCAAACCTTGTTCCTATGAGAAAGAAAAATGGTGATATCAAACTTTGTGTGGACTTCAAGAATTTGAACATCAGCTCATTAAAGGATAACTATTATCTGCCCAATATGGAAGCTATGTTGCAGAGAGTAACTGGATCTGAATTAATGTTTATGATGGATGGTTTCTCTGGTTACAATCAGGTAATTGTCAAAGAATTAGAGCAATTCAAGACAACTTTTAAAACACCTTGGGGGACATATGTTTATGTGAGAATAACTTTTGGTTTCACAAATGCTGGTGCTACTTTTTAGAGAGCAATGGATGTTGCTTTTGCAGATTTTATCAATGATTTCCTTGTTGTTTATCAAGATGATTTAACTGCCTATTCCAAGAAGGAAGAAGACCATTTTACTCATCTAGAGAAAATATTTGTAAGGGCTTTGGAATATGGCATTTCATTAAACCCAAGGAAATGTGCATTTGGTGTCACTGAGGGCAAGTTGCTTGGCCACTTAGTTGGGAAGCAAGGAGTGAGAATTGACCCTGAGAGGGTAGCAACTATTGATAAAATTCAGAGGCCAAATAATATTAGAGGGATTTAGTGCTTCTTTGGTCAGGTAAATTTCTTGAGAAGATTTGTAATAAACTTTGCTGAGGTCACTAGACCTATATCCAAGATGTTAAAGAAAGGATCTACTATTACATGGGAGGGTGAACCTGATGAAGGTTTCAAAAATATCAAGCAGGCTATCAAAGATGTACCCGTGCTTAAGGCACCTAATTATAATGTCCCAATGCACGTCTTTTCCTTTGCATCTTTTCATACTATCGCTGCAGTTTTGTTACAAAAGAATAAGGATGGTTTTGAGCAACCTATTGCATTCTTCAGTAAATCTTTACTGGCTACTGAATTGAAATATGACATCAATGAAAAACAAGCATATGCATTGGTCAAGGTTGTCAAGGCTTTTAGGTGTTACTTGATGGGGGTAGTTGTGATTTCTTTTGTGCCAAGTGCAGCTATGAAGGATATTTTCTCACAGTAGGAGGTTTCTGGCAGAAGATGTAGATGGATCAATAGGATCCAAGAATTCAACATTGATATCCAAATTACTAAATTGGTTAGAGGACAAGGATTGGCAAAACTAATGGCTCAATCCAATCTTGATGCAAACCACATAAATCAAGCTAAAATTGATTATACATGTGACATGGATGATTGTATCTGGTATCAAGATATCATCTATTACTTGAGAAATATGAGATGTCCAGCAGGAATGAATGATAATCAAAGGAGGACATTAAAATTATAGGCCATCAAGTATGTAATTGTAAAATGCAAATTGTATAGAAAGAATTTAGATTGCATACTTTTGAAATGTGTTGATGAAGATCAGGCTAACAAGTTGTTAAAAGAAATGTATGAGGGAGTTTGTGGTGGACATTATATGGGTAAAAATATTGCTCATAAAATCTTGAGAGAAGGATTCTGGTGGCCCACAATCTTCAAGGATGTAGAACAGTTGGTAAGGAAGTGTGATGCTTGTCAAAGGTTCTCTAGTAAGCTTAAATTTTCAGGTAACATGCCATTAAAACTAGTAGAAGTAAAAGCTCCTTTCCAACAATGGGGAATTGATTTCATATGGGAGATACCAAACAAGTCAAGTGGAGGACACTCATGGATCTTAGTTTCCACTGATTACTTTACTAAGTGGGTAGAGGCTATACCTACAAGAAATGCAACTAGCAAGGTGGTAACTGATTTCCTATTGAATAATATTGTTACAAGGTTTGGGTGCCCTGAGAGAATAGTAAGTGATAATGCTATGTGCTTCAGGTCTACTGAATATAATGACTTTTGCAAGGGTTTAGGAATTCAGATTTCTTATTCCTCACCTTATCATCCACAAGGAAATGGTCAAGCAGAATCTACTAATAAGAGTTTGATTAAGATCCTCAGGAGGATTCTTGAAAAGAATAAGAGGGCATGAAATTCAAAACTGCCATTAGCTATATGGGCTAATAGGGTAACTGTGAAGAGGGCAATTGGTTGTGCACCATTTGACCTAGTATATGGAATACCTGCAAGGATGCCTTAAAATAACTTATTGGAAATGTATAAGTTTGTTCAATTATATGATGATGACATAGATGATGAGATGCAGTTGAGAATTGAGGACCTCATCAGGCTTGATGAAATCAGGAGAGAATCAGTTGCAAGAAATGCCAAATTGTAGTTATAGGTTAAGAATTTGTATGACAAGAAGATTGTTAACAGGATGTTTGAGCCTAGTGATTTGGTGTTAATTTGGAATGCCAGATTGGAGGATAAAGGAAAACATGGTAAATTTGATCCACTCTAGTTAGGGCCATATCTAATTCATTAGAAATGGGGCCAAGATTCATACATTGTGAAAGAGTTAAATGGTGAAGTTCAAGAATTGCCAGTTCATAGACAATTCTTGAAGAAATACTTTAATTGAAGGTATTTTGTTTTCCATGAACAGTAGTTAGGTCTGTACATTCTATAAATTTTGTAAAGTTGCTTGCCCCTGTCCTATTTTGTCCTAGTCTGTAGGGTTTTGGTCCTGTTGCTCTCTGTTGTCAATTTTTCCAGTGGGATGGTCTACTCTAACCAGTGATTCTAAGTCCTTGCTATGCTTGTAGGAGGCATACATCCCCCAAAAGAGCCACTGTTAGCACTCTGAAAAATTTTCATGGCTTTACCAGTTTTCCTCTGGTCTCTGCAATGTTTTTTATGCCTCTGGCTCAAGCCCTAGCTCAAAAATTAAAAAATTAGCCGTTGTATGAGAAACCTTTTGTTTTACCCTGGCCCTGTTCTATTTTAATGTTAATTTTTTAGGCCACTTAAAATCCCTTTAGCGCATGTGCTTTAATATCTTGTCACCCCGTGGGGTCATGCCTTTGATTTTTCCTAAGTCCCTGGCACTTAATATTTCCTTAAGCCTAAAGTCTGGCAAGTTTAATTTTCCCTAAGTCCAACATTTTAATTCTTTCTAATGTTCTGGCTTAATATTTTCCTGGGCCTAGCTCTCTAACACCATCTTAATCCTATGGTTTTCATAAGTTCACAAGGGTTTTGTCAGAGGCTTGTGATCTTATGACGATCATTGATTTTCTTTCATGACATAATGCTTCAGACAGGCGAGTCCACTGCTACATGTACACAGTTGGCAGCCTTTGACTGGTCCACATAATAGTGAGCTGGACATGTTGTTACGTGGGCCTAGTATCTCCATTAGAAGATTCAGGATTGACAGCTGGCGTATAAGCACATGGAATCTTTCAGGCTTATGAGATCATGCGCCAGCCATCCGATCTTCTAGGCGGTATAATGTTCTCGGTGGGTCCTAATTGCCATGTAAGCATAGTTGACGGTCTCTTATTGGTCCACAAGGTAATGACTTGGCGCTTGTCAATGGGACCTAAGTTTTTGGCTTGTCAGAGGGTCCTAACATCTGTAGAGAATCAACGGTCGATGTAAGTTCTCATGGGTGGTGTCAGAGCCATGAGATCTTGCACCCACCATCCAATTTGAAGGCTTATAGAGAGTGGGTCCTATGTCAGTGGTGACTGGGCAATGACATTGAATGATGTGCTGACATGTGGTAGGTTTTCATGCAGGCCTAGGGTTATCAAAGGTCTAGTAGTTCTGACAAAATATTTAGCGGCTTGACAAATTTTGAAAGGGGTTCCTTCATTCGCGTAATAAAATGGTGGTGCTCTGAAATGATTGGTGATTCAATGAAGGAAGGTCATTCATTAGCTAAATTTTTTAAAGGTGAGATAAAGTTTTCTGCGAACTGGCGGAACCCTTCAGTCACCAGTTTGCTAAATGTGATTAGGGTCTTTTTAAAGGATAAATCATAAAGCCCGCAAAAAGGGAGGATCCGATGGTTGAGATATAAAGTTGACCCAAATTTAAATGTCGATCACTGATTTGCTACTGGCACCTTGGAAATGACCGTTGCGGTTTGAATTCAAATTTTGAGAGGGTTTCCAGCAAAAGGAAGTACCAAAATATATGGTTTTTGAAGGTGATTTTGATTGGTTTGGTGGTGCTAGTTGTTGCCAACTGATTTGAGGGTCTCTATGGTTAGTGGCATGATGTTTTTGTACCAGGAGAAGTATGGTTTTATGCTCGAGGTGTGTTTGCAGGTGGTCAAATAGCTTGACAATTTTGGCATTTTCATGGTTCTCAGTACCTTCTCAGTGAATTGTCATGATTGAGGATCTTTCTGGGATCTATCTTCTCCTGGTTGCCTAGGTTACTTCCCCTGTAATAAATTTTTGACTATTTCTAGTTGGTCTAGTGGGTAAAACCCTAACCCTAGTCATCCGTATCTTGTTGCATCCCATTTTGGGATTTCATGATGACTAGGGGGTATATATTGTAGAAGTTTTTTTGTATTGGGGGTTGATGTTATTATACTGAACAAGGAGAGCTTGGATTTAGGGTTTTGTTTCTCTTTGGATATTTTTGTTTGAGTAATGTATTGATTCTACAAGTTTTGATGAGAATATAGTTGAATTCCAATCTCATAGTGGTGTACGTCTTCTTGTTTTGATATTCAGCTCATATATGTTAATGTCACAAAGTGAGTTAGCATATGGTAAACAAAGAGTATTGTGGAATTATCTTTGAGTTCTTAACAAAGTTAGGATTAAATTCTTTCAGGTAATTTTAGTGAGTTCATGGCTTGATAAGAATTTGATGTCCTGGTATGTGAGTGAGAGACATAATAGGCAAAGCACTTATCCTAAATTCAAGTATGTTTGTGTTAAAATTTTTAGTTGGTATAAGTTATTTAGTGACTCTATGCCCTGGGTTAAGGCACTAATATATTCTCTAGAAGCAGTCCATCATCATCAACCACACACACCCAAATTTAAATGATAATATCTTTCAGTTAGTTAGTAAAGGACATAGTTGTATATTGTTTTCAGACTCCTTTGGAGAAGTGAGTCAAGGGTACACCCACCTGAGCATTAAGGTTCAAAGTGTAGGAGGATCTCATTGTTGATCCTTGTTAATTGGCCCTCTTCCTTGTAGAGTTTGGAGTGGTGATAGAGTCAAAGTATCATTAAAGTTATCCATAAAAGTATAAATCTACAGGTTGAAGATCAAAGGGAAGAACCAACACCTCCCACTTGGACTAGAGGAAAAATACAATAGGATACCTTGGTTTATCCTTTAAATACATATATTACCAAGGAAAGATTAAATTCTAATAGTCTTCTTCTATCTCCTACTCCAGAACACTATTCTTATCATGGATAATCTCATCAAGCACTGGTTTCAACTCACAAATAGATGTGTCCTCTACAAATGCCAAGAGGAATCAGTGGATCACCTTTTTATACATTGCTCCTTTGCTAGATAAATCTGACATCTCCTCTTTTCAGTCCTAAATATCTCATGGTGTTTTCTCCTATCTTTCACCGATCTCTTCTCCCAATGGGTCTTAAAAAGGTGTGATCTAGACTTCATAGTACTTTGTACCTGGATTCTTCCTCATTTTTGTTGGGGGATCTGGAAGGAGCACAATAATCACATCTTTCATGACTGTTCTTCTCCCCCTAAAATTATTTTTAAAAAAATTATTCATGTTGTAAAGGAGAATCTCTCCTACTGTGGTAGAACTAACCCTCTTGTAGGAAAGACTAGGACTGCCATCTAGGATAAAAGATAGAATTGCATGTGGACTTGTTCTCTGATTGGCTAGAACAAGGCCAACTTTGATAGAGCGGTGAAAGGGGACCCTGCTCAAGCTGGTAGTGGAGGAGTTATCATGAATATCTTTGGCATTGGTACCATGGTTGTCAGTCTCCCCTTGAAGAAAATTGCTGAGATAAATTTGATGTCAAGAAGAGGAGTTTTTATACAATGCGGATAGTTACAAACTGTTAAACAGTTGAACAGTTAAACTACCCAAGACAGTTAAACTACCCAAATAATGTATTACGCTAACATTCCCCCCCTTAATACATTGATCCTGAAAACATCAAATTAACTTTTCCCTAGGGAACCCCCCCTTAAGGCTTACATAACAAAATAGGTTGCTTACATAATATGAATACATATATTGAGAAAATCTTCTTTTTGAAGTTGCAAATCTTGAATCATACGAGGCTCCATCAAGTTGTCTTGTGACCCTAGAAAAGTTGTAGCTTCGAGTTGTGGTCTTAAGCTCTCAGTCTTGAACTCTCAAATCATAGTCTTGAATTAATCAACAATTATCCTTAGGAGATGCGATAGATCTCCATCATTGTCTAATGACCGTGAAAGGGTATAATTCTCAATCATATACTCTAAAGCCCTCTTGACAATAATCCATATTGAGCACAATACCAAATCTTAAACATGTCTCCAAAATGAATCTTCAAAAGACATGCATTTTGCAAACTTATCAGCATTAGAAAGCTAAACAAAATGAAAACCAAAAAAACCAAAAATGCTTCTCATGCAGAACACCATCTCAAAGCAAGAAGCTGACTTGAGATGATGGAAATTCCTCCATCCTCTGATGCCACCAACCTCCAGATGCAAAGGTTCAAAGCACAAGATTGTGATTAATAGGAGACTGGAAATCGTTAAGGACCTCTCCATCATCTGATGTGTCCTCATTTTCAATGCATGCCACATTTCCTTCTTCAGATTGTTCTTTTAGGTTTCCTTTAAGAACATCACTAGCTCTAGTTCTACAAATCCATGTTATGTGTCCCTTTTTCTTATAGTAAAAACATTTATTGTCTCTTCTATGTTTATTTGACCATTGTTTAGTACTTTGTGAGTATAATGCTTGGTCTATTTGATGAGCTTCTTTTATGACTTCCTTTGTCCTATTTTCTTTTGCTAGAAGGGCTGAAATCATATCTTCTAGAGACTATGAAGTGAGTTGACTTAGTGTAAAGACAACATTACTATATTTGGAAGATAAGCTATTTAACAGGATAGCCTTAGCATCACCAATAGGAGACTTAAATTCTACAAGTTGTCTAATGAGAGACCTTAAATTACTTATATGATTGGACATTATGATCCCATTTTCCATTTTGAATCTAAACAATTGAATTTTGAGAGAAAACTTGCCATTGACAGCTTTTGCTCCAAACAGCTCATTTAGATTATCCCAAATCTTAACAGAAGTGTTTTCTAGATCGACATGATGAAGTTAAAAATCTACAAGAGCAAGACCAATAATAGCCTTGGCTTTATCATCTCTACCATTCCACTCCAACAATTTAGTTGCATCCGCAGGTGGTTTTTCTTTTCTGCTTACTATGCCCCATAGGTTTTTATTCATCAATTGCATTTGTATTTTTATTCTCCATGTATGAAAATTGAAACTAGAGTATTTATCTAATGGAATCTCCATTGAACAATAGCACTAAGAACTCATTCTTTTACTACCAACCACTCACAAAATTCAAAATATCATGTATTCTATACTTGGTTGAAAGTATGTACCTACTATATTTTTCTTGTATTAGAAATGAAGTGCTTCACCAAGAGTCTTCAATAAACCATTGCACTAGATCCAATTGACTTCATGCTCTATCAGGCATGACAAAAGAAGAGATAAGACAATCTCAACCTAGACTTGATGAGGAAACTGATTCCTGTAGCACTTATTTAAGTTGTGGTGTGCATGTGAATCCTCGATATTTCCTGGTTATCTCTGCAACTAGAAATGGGAAATGTTGTCATATTTTTTGCACATTTTGGAAGCCTAATTACTAGATGAGATACTATACCCTAGTTTGTGTTATTAGTGGTCTTGTTTAAGATTTGCATTCATTTCATCGCAAAATACATGAAAAGGGAAAAGAAATGAATTGCATCTACATCTACACATACATCTATCTGTGGCATCTATACTATTCAAGGAAGCAAGAAACTGAAAAGAAAAGCATATATCTAGGCTCACACACACTGTGAGCATAGCCTTTACTAGAATTGAATGGATGAGTGAAAATATACATAAAAATGTTTAATATTGGGGTACCAGACATTGCCTGGTATTGCAGTTTGAAGCCCGATCTAGTCTAGAAGCTCCTAAGATCCAGAACCTGCAAGAAGAGGAGAGGGGATTTGGGTTAGATCCAATGGATCTAAGCAATGGCTAATATCACAATATTATGAATGCATACATACACTCAGCCATGCACCTCTAAAAAAGGATGTGCTCAAAGTTGTGCATCAGGCTAAAAATAATCAAGGCACCATGGTTTTCACTAACATGTGTGTTTCATGTGCAGATACAGGGGAGCTAATCCAATAATGATTCTATGAATGATCTGGGCCCTTGATGCAAATAACGATAGAGAAACCTCTGGTTCTCTATCTTTTATCCCATCAAGGGCCAAGAACACACACAGTGTGTACAAATAGGGAACATTCAGATGATCTAGCATCAATCAGGCTATGATAAAAGAATAATAAGCTACATGGCATCAAGTTGAACAGATCTAATGACAGAGTACACAGATCTATGAAAGAGATAGGACACTTTTCTACATAGGTGTTCACATGACATTCATCATCAACATGTTGAGGGCACACAAATTCCATATGTTCAGAAAAGTACAACATAAAGATGTTTCAAAGCTAAACCCAATGCATTAATTTTACAGTACAATGTACTTCAAATCTGCATTCTATGCATATGCTGTGGCATGACTATGCTAATCTACATTGTGGAACAAATACATGGGTTTCATTTATGAATCAATGATGTTTCTTTCTATGATAGCATGACATCATAAGGAATAGTAATGCATAGTGGCCCAAATAAGGAAGCCCAACATATCATGATGCCATAACAGACATACTTGGTGCAAATATAATATTAGTAGGGCACACATATTATATCTCATTGGATAAAATGCTTTCAGGCTCATTTCATATAGAGGATGTATAATCTACATGGTATCATCATTATTCTAGCACTCAATATGTAGGCATGCAATGAAATGGGGCCACCATGGAGTTCATACAAAAATAGGTGACAAGGTGTTAAATCATGAAATAGCATTGAACAGTAGCATATTTATGAACATCAAGCATGTGTCATAAGATGACATCTCAACATTGATCTACAATAAAATCAAGAAGGGCATCAATTCAGAAGTGAAATGCAAGATAGCATGTTTTGGGGCACTGACAACAGAGCACTAGCATGGGGACGTTCAAGAAAATGAAGCAATATCAGTGAGTTTCCAACCAAGGTACAAATAGTGATGATTGATGCTTTAGACCCTAGAATAAGAGTAAATGAAAGCAATCACAGTATATAGCATGGCATGATACAATACCCAAATACATAGATGTTGTGCTCGGGTCACAGTGCCAATAACAGAGTAACATGGTTTGTGCAATTTGAAATAGAGATGAGGTTCAATACCGATGCCATGCCATAGCAATATGAATACAAAAATGGGCACAGTGGTACCATGCCCGAGTCCTCAGGCTTCTATTTTCAAAGAAATAATATAGTGATACATCCACACAACATGCCCTAGCTTTATAGCTTTCGAGCTATATGGTTAGAAAGTGTCATGATTGCCATATTCATATTCTCGAATATGCATTCACAAGGATACAATGCCATCTTTAATAGTGGAAGAAACATGAATAAAATAATGTGCCCTCAACATACAATACAGTCATAAGTGAGTGACCCTGTTTATACAAAGATAGAGGGTTTCCTTAACCTCTAAAAAGCTATGAATGCCATATTCATATTTTTGAATATGCATTCATGAAGAGGCAATGCCACTATTATATTGCAAAGCTAAAACAAAGATAAAATAGTGAACATGTATGAAATGATGCTATAGCATGTCTTCACGAAGATTTAGCCAATACCCTAGCTCTCAGGCCATATACAGAAAATAACAATGATACAATCATAGTGCTTGTAGGAGGCTATGGTACCACAAATCAAATGCAGAAACAAGTCAAACACAATACATTGATGCCACAGTGCATTCATAGCATGGGCCCATAAAAAATGTAGAGAAATGTAACCAACAGTGCTTGCCAACATATAACAGTGCCCTCATATATGGCCATAGCACAAGATAAGCCGAGAAACATATACATAAACATAGATTCAATATGTAATAGTGCCAAGATGCAAATTCGTAATATCAATGCCAAGAAGAATAACAAAAAATCAACATGCCAATAATACAGTGCCTTTCAAATATGTAGAGAGGGAAGATGAAACTGATCACAATGGCTACCTCGATCTTTTTATCAATCACGAGGGTTTGTTGTTTCCTGATTCAAGCTCAAGTCCAGTTCAGTAGCTATAGATGGAATTGGAAACTTGCCATTTGTCAGAGGATAAACTTCACATTGCCACAGCTGAGAGTTGCAAAATATGAATGGCAATTGATTCATCTTTCTTTTTCTCCCCTTTTTCAGGGTCGAGTTCACATTAGCTTCATTTTAATGTTATATTTTCAAAGCTAATATGTGGAGATTATTATTTGAGCTATGACCTAGGGTTTCTAGGTTAAGGATTTTTATTTTTTAAGGGCTTAATTTTAATTTGAATTAGGCTATTAATTGTTTCCTCACCTTTTATATTGGGTTCAGGCTATTATAGTCTTATTTTTATGCTAGGTGTCCTTGTATATGACATGGATTTGGTCAAAATACAGATATTTTTACACATTCTCCTCATTTTGAGTTGAGTGTGTCTTGAATGTACATTCAAAATCCACTCATATTTGATATAGTGCAGGGAGTTATTTTATGTAAAGGTCATTGTTTTTCCATTGTAAGATGTCAGGAAGTGGCATTTTTATGAGCCCTTGTCAGATATCAATTATAAAAACATGACTTAATGGGTGTAGTGGTCATCTCTAAATATCTATTTTTAGGTCCCACTTTCCTCGCCCCCTAGGAATTCGGGAGTCTGACTTTCAGACCATGATCCTGCCTCATGGGTCCTATTTTGATTTTTCTATTGTTAGGAGATAGTGGAGTTTGATGGCAGATTCTAGGCCTTTATGTTTATACTTCTCACTTTTGGTGATTGAGGTGACTCTTAACTTTTCTCTTTGATATGAGTGTTGTAGCTCTGAGAGACACAATTGTACCAATTTCTTTCTAGCAATAAGAATTAATCCTTCTGTTCTCCTACATTTTCCAGTTTTGTTATTGAAATCTTATTCTAAGATTATTGTAATATTTTCATGTCCTTAATCTACATTTTGAATTCAAGTGTTCATTCAAGAAATTATCTTAGCTCAATGATGTGATTTGTGTACAATCAAAAATATCAAAATTGTGAAGTTGTTCTTCCTTTCTAAATTCCAAGTACCTTATCTCATTGAGGGTTAGGAAAGTAGGATTGAGTCATAGTTTAGATTTGAAGTGCTGATAAAGTAAACTTATCATCAATTACAGTTTCTTTTAAAATTTTGATGGATCACCTTTCATTTCAAGTATCAGTTGTTTCTTTTCAAGCATTTTCTATCCCCTTCCTCTCAAGTTTTAGAATATTTCAGTGATCCAAGGTGGAAGCCGTCCCTTAATCTGGAGGTCTATTCTTAGCGAAGCATCCCACATTCTTAGAATAGTCCCATGTTTCATGAGATTTCTAGGTTCTATACTTAGCCATACTAGGGTGCAATCCCTAGTGACAATAGTTTTTGGCATGCCTGGTGGGACAAAGACTCAGTGACTCTAATTTCCTAGGAAGTTTATTACAAGTTATTGTTTGGTATGAGTAGTGATAGTATTTTGAAGTCATACCTGGTGACTCTAATGGTACTTTATGCAGATCAATCTCTAAGCTTACGAGTGGGATTCCAACTAGGCAGAGTAAGGATCTTTTTGTGTATACAGAACTGTCGCTTGTTAAAAAGAGGCCTAAAGCAGCCCAAGCTTGTGCATCAAAAACCCCTAAGTCTGCTCCTAAACCTACTCATAATCCTACAAGTGTTTCACCAATCCAGTCAATACACGTGTTGTTACCTGTGCAAGCAGCACTAGCAATTCAAGTACTAGTAAGCCTAGCATTGGTTACTCAAGTTCCAGTATTTCAAGCTCCCTTAAACCCTTCAATGGCTCAGCCTAGACAAAACCCTTTTGTGGCTTTTAATTAAGGCAGCCCTCTAAATTTGCAGCAGCATAATGATATACCTGTCTCAGCCCTTAAAAGTTTGCCCATCTTTACAAGAGAAGATCAGACTTCAACCATTGAACATATAAGAGATGTGGCATCTCTTTGTGATTTTCATAATATCACTCAAGATAATGTTGCTGTGAGATTGCTGGTAGGCTCATTTAAGGGCGAAGCTTTGCAATGGTTTAAAATTTTACCAGTTGGTTCTATTGCTAATTGGGATGGGTTGGGTTAGGCCTTGACCAATCAATTTGAAGATAAATCAGACCATCTCTCATTGGTTGAACATCTAACTACTATCAAAAGAGCACCTCAAGAATACATGATGGATTTCAATTTCAGATTTCAAAGAATGTGGCATAGAATACTAGCTACGGTTAGGCCATCCAGTCAACATGCTTTCTTATAGTATTTAAGAGCCCCCAATAGTGATATTGTCCTTATGATCCAGTCAATGGGTGGGAATAACCTTCCAACAGCATATGATCTTGCCATAAGGGCTGAGAACAGTCTAATCCAAGCTGGGAAGATAGCTCCAAGACCCCCAATGCCTATTTTTCCAGAGTTACACCCTATCCTGGAATCAATTCCAGCTCTAGCATCTATTCCACCTCTCCCAATTCCTCCTCAACAGGCTATTAGCCTGGTTGCAAATCAATCCTAGGATCTGGATGAGATCAAGAGAACATTGCATACATTATCTAATGAAATGGTTACTATAAGTAAGAAGCTTTAATCTCAACCTCTCTCGCAATCCTACCAACCCTACCAACAACCTCTCCAGCAATCTTATCAACAGCCTTACCAGCCGCCGTTTCAGAATCATTATCAATAGAACAGGCCCCAATACCAGCAAGGCCAACAAAGTCAAACAAGAAGTTACAACCAAAAAGCCATCCAGCCTTACAATCCTAACACTCCTAGTACCTCTAGGGAATTGGTTCCTATGGCTCAAAACAATACGGTACAAGATTACTAGTGGGGATGCCCATGAAATCAACAACATATTCAAGGGATGTGTCCAATGGGTTATGCTTAGGCCCTCATTGTATAGAATAACATGGCCATGCCATAGGAGGTGGTTTAAGGACTAGAAATCTAGCAGTGTTCAGTTGCCACCACAAGTGAGGTTTAGGCTCCTGAGGCAGCATTAGTGAACTTTTAGAAGGAAGATTTTTGTGGGGTGAATTTTTCACCGAATAACAACTCAACCTATACTCTAGTTGCAGCCAACACAAGATCCAAGAAGAAATCTTTAGAAGTAGAGCAAGTCACCTCTACCAATCAGCAAGGCCCTGTTGGGAACCCACAACCCAAAGCAGTTCAAGCTCCAGTCCTAAACCAGTCTAAGGAAGCTAAAGAACCAGTTAAGGTAGCTACAT
Organism: Chamaecyparis obtusa; assembly: GCA_027943335.1. Taxonomy (NCBI): domain Eukaryota; kingdom Viridiplantae; phylum Streptophyta; class Pinopsida; order Cupressales; family Cupressaceae; genus Chamaecyparis; species Chamaecyparis obtusa. The sequence goes on from BSBK01007395.1 coordinate 797,637, forward strand.
AGTTGGTATCTACACAAATAGGGACAACTGTGCCAAAAGGACAGCCCAAAGTGAATTTGGGATCTTTTAATATAGTGGAGCAAATGAAGAAAACCTCTATCAACATGCCTTTAATGGACACTTTGGCAATTCCTGGACAAAAGGAGTTGATACTGAATGAATTGGCTAAGATTTCACCAAATCAAGGAGCAATTTTGGAACAACCTAAAGTCCTAGTAGCTAGAACATCTCAGATGGATCAGCAAAAAGAAGAAGTTAGCTCATAGCTCGTTGTTGTCTCATAGGTTAAACCTCCTCCTTTCTATGTAACTCTTATTATTGGGGATCATTTAGTTCATAACTATATGATAGATTCAGGGGCAAGTAGTTCTGTGATTTCTATGAAGCTAGTGGATCTACTAGAATTACCTTATGAGCCAATAAATAAGTCTTTCATTTAGTTAGATGGGTCATCAGTTAATACCTTGGGAGTCATAAAAGACTTGAGTCTCACTCTTCATAAGTGTCCTAATTTATCTATTCCCCAAGATGTCTATGTCATAGATTTGCCTCCTCATTTTTCTATTTGTCTAAGCAGAGAGTTCACTACTAGGATAGGAGGATATCTCTCAACTGATTGGTCTCACCTATATTTCAGAACTAGATATGGATCCAGGGTTAGAATTAAGTCTGAAGCTTTTGCAAAAACCCATGTTGAACCATACACCCCAAGCCCTATAAATGCTAACCTGATGTATCATGAGCAAGAGTCAAGTGATTCTGAATCTGAGACCAGTGATGGAAATATTCCTGATATTGCTTTGGATGAGTGGGCTGAAAGAGATTTAGAAGAAGATGATCCTTTCAGAAATATGGATATTTCTGGTATTGGAATGTTTATCATTCATGAGGGAGATGTTGTGATACCATAGCTGATTAAGAAAGAAGACAAACCCTCTGCCAGTCATAATGAGGACTTGTGGCAACTTTTCTTTGATGGGGCTAGAAGCAAAGTGGGTTCAGGAGGAGCTGTCCTATTTTCTCTAGAAGGGAAAAGGTACTATTCTGCAGTTCATTTTTCTTTCAACTATACTAACAATACAATAGAATATGAGGCATTAATTCATGGCTTGGAATGGGCTAGATAGAAAGGAATTAAGTGTTTAAAGGTGATTGGTGATAGTGAGCTAGTGTTCAATCAAATCCGTGGCACTAATCTCATGAAAAATGATACACTTAAGATGTACAAACACAGGGTCTGGGACCTAATAGAAGGTTTTTGTGCCTTTAATTTAGTTTTTGTTCCAAGAAATTAGAATAAACAAGCAGACAAGTTGGCTACCATGGGAGCAGAATATGACATTCTAAGAGGTGTCTCAGATCTTGATTCTCAGCATGTGAAGGTCCTAGTAAGACAATCCATACTAGATAATCAAGTAAGATAGAAAGTTTTTGAAGATGATGAACAGATTTTCAATTTTCTAATTGAAGAAGTTGAGATCTCTAGAGTGAACCAGAGCAAGCATGCCCATCAGTATGGTGACCAGATGTTACAGTTGAAGAGCAATAGACTACTTAAGGGATTGGTCACACTTGAGTCTGTATTTAATTTTGATGATCAACTCAGAGGTGACAAGGCTAGTATGATAGTTAAGGAAGAACACTACCAGTCTGTGGAGGTCCTCAAAGGTAAAATTTCTTAATATGGGAAAGGTATGCACTCAGCCTAAAACACAAGCCTTTGTTTCAATATGCTAGGAGTTTAGTGACGTCTTTGCCTGGGAATACTATGATCTAAAAGGATTTGATCCCCATTTAGCCCAGCACACCATTGACTTAGAACCCTAAGCCAAGTCAGTAAGATAGAAACAAAGGCCCACCAATCCTAAGATAGAGGTCTTGATGAAGGCAAAATTGAAAAAGATGATTGAAGCCAACATCCTTTTTCCTATTAAACAGACCTCTTGGGTCTCAAACTTAGTGCCAGTTAGGAAGAAGAATGGTGAAATCTGGTTGTGTGTAGATTTCAGAGACCTTAATAGGGCTTCACTCAAGGATCATCACCCATTGCCATCTATGGAGTAGATTTTACAATATGTTTTATGATCTGACCATTTTTTTTTGTTAGATGGCTTTTTTGGTTATAACCAGGTTCTGGTTACAGAAGAAGATCAATACAAGATAACATTCACAACTAAATGGGGCACCATGGCATACATGAAGATGCCATTCAGGTTGTCCAATGCTGGTGCCACATTCCAGAAAGCCATGGAGATGGCATTTGATAGCCTGATGAACAAGTTTGTTCTAGTATATCTGGATGATATAACTGTCTTCTCAAAAGATACAAAAGACCACCTAATTCATCTAAGGAAAATTTTTGAAAGATGCAAAGAGTTTGGAGTCTCACTGAATCCCAAGAAATGCATTTTTGTTGTGCATGAGGGTAGACTACTGGGACATATTGTTTCCAAGAAGAGAACAACTATTGATCCTGAGAGGGTGAAGGCCATTCTGGCTCTTCCCCTGCCAGCTCACAAGAAAGGATTACATAGTTTCTTGGGGAGAATCAATTTTTTGAGGAGGTTTATTCTGAATGTTACTGCACTCCTAAAGCCTATGACCCAGATGCTAAAAAATAATTCAGCATTCCATTGGACCAATGAAGGTAAAAGTGTTTTGAAGAAGTCAAGGAGGTACTTGCATTTGCTCCTACCTTGGTAAATCCTGACTTTTCTAAAGATTTTATAATGTATGCTTTTGGAGACAAAGATATCATCTCTGCAATGTTAGTCCAGCAAAATGTTGAGAAACAAGAACAACCAGTAGCTTTCTATAGTCAAGGCCTAAATGGTTATGAGCTAAATTATTTGCCTGTAGAGAAGCATGTATTGGCAATTGTGATAAGTCTAAAGAAATTTAGGCACTTGCCATCTAACAACATAGTGCACCTGATGGTTGCTCACCCTTGCATAAGGGATTTCCTACTGAATAAATACCTAAGTCATAAAAGAGCTGGCTGGGTCACCAAGGTCATGGAGTATGATGTTTAGATCAAGGTGACCAAGTTGGTTAGAGGGAAAGGACTATGTGAACAGCTTAATGAAAAAATAGTAGATCCAGACCAGCAAGAAGAAGAAATTGTTTCGATGAATCAAGATGCTAGACAGAGCACAAGCTAGACAACAGAGTGAAGTGTTACCTCTCTACTAGCCAGTGCCCTCAAGGCCTCAGAAGGAGTAAAAGAAGGTACTTTAGACTCTAGGCTATTCCTCTTTTTGTTATTGATGATGTTCTGTATAGAAGGGATCATACTGGTGTTTTACTAAGATGTGTTGAAACTGATCAAGTAAATTATTAGAAGAGTTTCATGATGGAGGCTCTGGTGGAGACTTTGCAACTATAACCACTGCTCTTAAGGTAATGATAGCTGGGTACTACTAGTCTAGCTTGTACAAGGATGCTTTTGATTGGGTAAGAAGATGCAAGAACTGTGCCCTTTTTTCCAGAAAGCAAAAGCTGGCAGCCCTTGCCCTTCATCCTGTCAAGGTAGAACAACCTTTCTCAAGGTGGTGACTAGACTTTATTGGACCTATCAACCCACCATCTAGTGTTGGACACAAGTGGATACTTACTACCATAGATTACTTCACCAAGTGGATAGAAGCTGTAGCACTGAAGGAGGCCAATGAGACCTTTGTTTTGAATTTCTATTAGGATATTTTATCTAGGTTTGGCACTCCAGATTCAATTATATCAGATAACACCATGGCTTTCCTGGGAACTAGAATTTCAAAGTGGGCAATCAGGCATAAAATCTTTATGAGTACCTCTTCTAATTATTACCCTCAGGGTAATGGCCAAGCAGAGTCAACAAATAAAAACTTGCTAAGAATAATCAGGACTATAGAAGGAAACCAGAGAGACTGGCATAGCAAATTAAAGCTGGCCTTGTGGGCAGATAGAATAACACCTAAGAGGGCTACTAGAAACTCACCTTACACATTGGTATATGGAAAGGAGGCTAGAATTCCCCTATCTACTGAGCTACCTACCCTGAGTCTGATTAAAGAAATTGATCTTATGGAGGAAGATGCTATGCAGGTCAGGATGGCAGAGCTTATTGAACTTGAAGAAACAAGAAAGTTTGCATTTGAGAGCCTGGAGGCTCATCGTACCCAGGTCCAGAAAAGTTTTGACAAGAAAGCAGCACCTAAAGCCTTTAAGGAAGGAGATCTAGTCCTCAAGTGGGATGAAGAAAAACATAAACTAGGGAAACATACCAAGTTTGATGCTATTTGGATTGGGCCTTTCATGGTGATTGGATGCAAAGCTCATAATGCTTTTCAGGTAGCTAGCTTGGATGGAGAGGAGTTGCCCATTCTAGTGAATGGGATTCACCTCAAGGCTTGCTTTTGAGTTTCTTTCTACCCCTGTACTTTAGTAGTGTTAGGATTTTTGGCTTTTTGTCTTCCCTAAGTGCCTAGCACTAGTTGCTTTTAGTTCAGTTGTTTCAGTTGTTCTCAGTTGGTTTGGTTAGCAATAAGCCCAAGTAGTTCTCAGGCAGTTAGTTTTAGTTTTGTTGTTGAGGAAGCGGTATGTTTTGGTTGGAAGCTTGGACAGTTGTTGTTAGTGACTTTGTGCCCAATGAATCTTCAAGGTAGCTAGTTAGGATGCTTAGCAGGCAAGCACTCCATAGAGGTCACCAAAATGTTGTCATATTTTCTGAACATTTTGGAAGCCTAATTACTAGATGAGCTATTGTACCCTATTTTGTGTTATTAGTGGTCTTGTTTAAGATTTGCATTCATTTCATTGCAAAATACATGAAAAGGGAAAAGAAATGAATTGCATCTACATCTACACATACATCTATCTGTGGCATCTATACTGTTTAAAGGAGCAAGAAACTAAAAAGAAAAGAATCTATCTAGGCTCACACAGGCCGTGAGCATAGCCTTTACCAGAATTGAATGGATGAGTGCAAATATACATAAAAATGTTTAATATTGGGGTACTAGACATTGCCTGGTATTGCAATCTGAAGCCCAGTCCAGTCCAAAAGCTCCTGAGATCTAGAACCTGCAAGAAGAGGAGAGGGGATTTGCGTTAGATCTAATGGATCTAAGCAATGGCTGATATCACAATATTATGAATGCATACATACACTCATCCATGCATCTCTAACAAAGGTTGTTCTCAAAGCTATGCATCAGGCTCAAAATCATCAAGGCACCATGGTTTTCCTTAACATGTTTGTTTCATATGCAAATACAGGGGAGCTGATCCAATAATGATTCCGTGAATGATCTAGGCCCTTGATGCAGATAACGATAGAGAAACCTCTAGTTCTCTATCTATTATCCCATCAAGGGCCAAGAACACACATAGTGTGTACAAATAGGGAACATTCAGATGATCCAGGATCAATCAAGCTATGATAAAAGAATAACAAGGTACATGGCATCAAGTTGAACAGAGCTAATGACAGAGTACACAGATCTATGAAAGAGATAGGACACTCTGCTGCATACATGTTCACATGACATTCATCATCAACATGTTGAGGGCACACAAATTCCATATGTTCAGAAAAGTACAACATAAAGATGTTTCAAAGCTAAACCCAACGCATTAATTTTACAGTACAATGTACTTCAAATCTGCATTCTATGCATATGCTGTGGCATGATTATGTTAATCTGCATTGTGGAACAAATACATGGGTTTCATTTATGAATCAGTGATGTTTCTTTGTATGATAGCATGACATCATAAGGAATAGTAATGCATAGTGGCCCAAATAAGGAAGCCCAACATATCATGATGCCATAATAGACATACTTGGTGCAAATATAATATCAGCAGGGCACACATATTATATCTCATTGGATAAAATGCTTTTAGGATCATTTCATATAGAGGATGTACAATCTACATGGTATCATCATTACTATAGCACTCAATATGCAAGCATGCAATGAAACGGGGCCACCATGGAGTTCATACAACAATAGGTGACAAGGTGTTACATCATGAAATAGCATTGAACAGTAGCATATTTATGAACATCAAACATGTGTCATAAGATGACATGTCAACATTGATTTATAATAAAATCAAGAAGGGCATTGATTCAGAAGTGAAATACAAGATAGCATGTTTTGGGGCACTGACACCAGAGCACTAGGATGGGGACATTCAAGAAAATGAAGCAATATCAGTGATTTTCCAACCAAGGTACAAATAGTGGTCACTGATGCTTTCAATCCCAGCATAATAGTAAATGAAAGAAATCACAGTATATAGCATGGCATGATACAATACCCAAATACATAGATGTCATGCTCAGGTCACAGTGCCAATAACAGAGTAACATGGTTTGTGCAATTCAAAACAGAGATGAGGTTGAATACCGATGCCATGCCATAGCAATATGAATAGAACAATGGGCATAGTGGTACCGTCCCCGAGCCCTCGAGCTTCTATTTTCAAAGAAACAATACAATGATACATCCACACAACATGGCCTAGCTTTATAGCTTTCAGGCTATATGGTTAGCAAGTGTCGTGAATGCCATATTCATATTCTTGAATATGCATTCACGAGGATACAATGCCATCTTTAACAGTGGAAGAAACATGAATAAAAGAATGTGCCCTCGACATACAATACAGTCATAAGTGAGTGCCCCTATTTATACAAAGATAGAGGGTTTCCTTAACCTCTAAAAAGCCGTGAATGCCATATTCATATTTTTGAATATGCATTCATGAGGAGGCAATGCCACTATTATATTGCAAAGTTAAAATAGAGATAAAATAGTGAACATGTATGAAATGATGCTATAGCATGTCTTCACGAAGATTAAGCCAATGCCCTAGCTCTCGGGCCATATACAACAAATAGCAATGATACAATCATAGTGCCTATAGGAGGCTGTGGTACCACAAATTGAATGCAGAAACAAGTCAAACATAATGCATCGATGCCACAATGCATTTATAGCACATGCAGTAACAAATGCAGAGAAATGTAACCAACAGTGCTTGCCAACATATAACTATACCCGCATATATGGCCATAGCACAAGATAAGCTGAGAAACATATACATAAACAGAGATTCAATATGTAATAGTGCCAAGATGTAAATTCATAATATCAATGCCAAGAAGAATAACAAAAAATCAACATGCCAATAATACAGTGCCTTTCAAATATGTAGAGAAGGAAGATGAAACCGATCACAATGCCTACCTCAATCTTTTTATCAGTCATGAGGGTTTGTTGTTTCCTGATTCGAGCTCAAGTCCAGTTCAGTAGCTGTAGATGGAATTGGCAACTTGCCATTTGTCAGAGGATAAACTTCACATTGCCACAGCTAAGAGTTGCAAAATATGAATGGCATTCGATTTATCTTTCTTTTTCTCCCCTTTTTGAGGGTCGAGTACACATTAGCTTCGTTTTAATGTTATATTTTCAAAGCTAATATGTGGAGATTATTATTTGAGCTATGACCTAGGGTTTCTAGGTTGAGGATTTATTTTTTAAAAGGGCTTAATTTTAATTTGAATTAGGCTATTAATTGTTTCCTCCCCTTTTATATTGGGTTGAGGCTATTATAGTCTTATTTTTATGCTAGGTGTCCTTGTATATGACGTGGATTTGGTCAAAATACAGACATTTTTAGACATTCTCCTCATTTTGAGTTGACTATGTCTTTAATATACATTTAGAATCCACTCATATTTGATATAGTGGGGGGAGTTATTTTATGTAAAGGTCATTGTTTTTCCATCGTAAGATGTCGGCAAGTGGTATTTTTATGAGCCCTTGTTAGATATCAGTTATAAAAACATGACTTGATGGGTGTAGTGGTCATCTTTGACTATCTATTTTTAGGTCCCACTTTCCTCGCCCCCTAGGAATCTGGGAGTCTGACTAAGAGACCATGATGCTGCCTCATGGGTCCTATTTTGACTTTTCTATTGTTAGGAGGTAGTGGAGTTTGATGGCAGATTCTAGGCCTTTGTTTTTATACCTCTCACTTTTGGTGATTGAGGTGAGCTCTTCACTTTTCTCTCTGATATGAGTGTTGTAGCTTTGAGAGACACAATTGTACCAGTTTCTTTCCAGCAATAAGAATTAATCCTTCTATTCTCCTACATTTTTTGGTTTTGTTATTGAAATCTTATGCTAAGATTATTGTGATATTTTCATGTCCTTAATTTGCATTTTGAATTCAAGTTTTCATTCAGGAAATTGTCTTAGCTCAATGATGTGATTTGTGTACAATCAGAAATATCAGAATTGTGAAGTTGTTCTTCCTTTCTGAATTCCAAGTACCTTATCTCATTGAGGGTTAGGAAAGTAGGATTGAGTCGTGGTTCAGATTTGAAGTGTTGATAAAGTAAACTTATCATCAATTGTAGTCTCTTTTAAAATTTTGGTGGATCACCTTTCATTTCAAGTATCAGTTGTTTCTTTTCAAGCATTTTCTATCCCTGTCCTCTCAAGTTTTAGAATAGTTCAATGATCCAAGGGGGAAGCCAGCCCTTAATCCGGAGGTCTATTCTTAGCGAAGCATCCCACATCCTGAGAATAGTCCCATGTTTCACGGGATTGCTAGGTTCTATACTTAGCCATACTCAGGTGCAATCCCTAGTGACAACAGGAAACAAAATAGATAATGATAAGATGATTATAGGATGATAATTGCTTTGCTTCTATTTTCCACAAAATAGATAATGATAAGCTAATTATAGGATGGTGATTTTTCTTCTTCTATTTGCCACCAGCCTAGACTCTGCCAGAGTGGTCACATGCATGGGCTGCAACACCCTATGCAGTACTCCAAATACATACGCATGGACTGCAACACTCCCACCAATCACCGTGGACACCACCCCTCAAGTAAGTTTACCTTCTCTAATCATTGCATGTTCCTGCTGGTCTCTCACGGGCGCAGTTCGAATCCACCATCATGTGCCCATTCAAGAATGATCTTCTATCTCATTTGGCAAATAACAGTCAATATTCTTTGGTGCAATTCCAAATGCACGTAACTTTGAAAAATAGATCAATCTCCCTCCAAGGCAATTGTCAACACTTCACCTCTCATCCACTAGCATGTCACAGAACGCATCATGCTTCTGCAAGGCCATCTTACATACTGGCTCTGATACCACATGAAGAAAATTGCTGAGATAAATTTGATGTCAAGAAGAGGAGTTTTTATACATTGCAGACAGTTACAAACTGTCAAACCGTTGGATAGTTAAACTACACAGGATAGTTAAACTACCCAAACAATGTATTACGCCAACACCCCTTAGGTGCTCAGACGAATCACTATGTGGAAGCTTGCACGGCTCTTCAAGTTACCAAACTTACTAAAGAACAGGGGGTTAAGTGGCTCTGGCTGGAAGGTGATTCGATGAACATCATCGACTGCCTCAACCTCTCTCATCCTCCCTCATGGACCATAGCTAACATTATAATGGAAACCCGAGCCATTCTAAACTCTTTTGATAAGGTGTTCATCTCCCATGTGTATAGGGAAGCCAATGGGGTGGTAGACTGGTTTGACAATTTGGCTATCACCAAGGATGCTAAGCAGATATGGAAAAACGAAGAAGACTTTCCCATAAATGTGAAGAGCATCCTTGAGAAGGATTGACTCCAGTGTATTGAGGGCGAAATCTTACATCCTTAACTCCATGCTTGGTGGTCAGGGGCTTTTGCTTCCTTGGCGGTGCCCTGGGTGTCTCTAGTCGCGCCTGCTCTGCCCTATTGTGGCTTTTCAGCCCTGGCCTCCTAGTGGCCTGCTTTTTGTATGTTTTATTTGGGTTTCTTTCTTTTGCTCTAAAACTGTGAGTTTCAAGGACCCTGTAAAACCTGTTTTACTTAATAAAAAACATTCATATCCTTTTGTTTTTAAGACAAATAAAAATAATACTAAAATTATATAATTATATCTATAACCAAAATAACTAATGATTTTTAAATAAATTAAATTTGACATCTACATTTAACTCATTAAATTATAAGGCCTCTAAATTAAAAGGCCTCTATTCATCAAAAAAAATTGAAGCCTACATATTTTTTTGGTTCTGAATTTCTGTAAAACAATTAATTTAATCATTCCTAAGCCATCAAATCTCATTATCTTCCCTGCTTCTTTTTGTCCTCCTTTCTCTGCTCATAATCAGGATCATAGAGTGGGCAGAAGTTTGAGGAATCCAACCACTTATCAATACACTCCTCATGGTATTTATGTTTGCAAGGCATCTTCTTTATTATTTCATCGTCCACCATTCTCTCGACACACAGAACACAAGTTTTCTCTACCCTTAACCAAGACTTTTTTCTTCAAATTCCTGACAACAGTTTTAGCTGCAGGAGGATTTCCCCCGATTTGAACTGAAGACCCATCAGCCCAAAAATCATCTTCCCCGTAATCTTGAACATCATAAATGCAAAATACTATAACTGCTCTATTAGATTCAATATCCTGCCACATTTTTCCCTAATTCAAGTTCTCTCCCACAACTTGAATCACTGGATTGTTCGTGGATTCAAGCCCCCAAAATATTACTCTCACTGGAAGAGTATAAAATTGTCTGGAATTTGAATCCTCTGTAGGAATTGTCCTTCTATTTGTACTCCGTTCAGAATTGGAATTTGACAATTGGGCAAGATATCTGCCGCCAAACAAACAAGTAACAACGATTGCAACACCATTTGTGAAATAGTCTATATGTGAAATCCTTCGGTGCAATTCTTTTGTGTAAGCCTCATATGCTCTATTCCTGGGCACATTTGCTTGCACACTTTGGTGGAGCAGCTCTGATAGATTGGGAACTCTTGTCCCAATGCACAGTCTCATGACTTTTTTGAGGTCATCTCTATATACTCTAAAATACTCACTGAATTCAATTGACAGAGCTTCGAGGCACTCGCATTCACCAGAATGAGTCACATTTGCTTCACAGTTGGGGCACTTCAGTTGCTCCATGATATTAACATTATTCAATTGACTCAATCAATAAATTAGGTTTAGTATGGAATAGAACTCTGATTTTTCACTACTCACTTTCGTTACAATTGAAATGATTGTATATATACGTGGAAATATTTGTGTGGGCACTGCGCCCTTTCGGATATGACAGGATACTTTACCCTTTGGGATAAGTCGTGTCATATTTTCCAAGAAAAGTAAAGAAAATTAAATTATGGTTTATTTTATTTTATGAGAAGTAATTATCAATTAATCATGGAAAAATTATAGGTAAGTTATTCTGTGTCTAGTATTTGGTAGAAAGTGGAAATAAAAGTTGTATGATTTAAAGCAGTTGTACTAAATGCACTGTAATTTCATGTCATTTAATTAAATAAATGAATAATCTGTTAAGTAAATTTTACATTGTGCACATCTCAAAGATCTTTTAATTTAAATTAATATAATAGAAAATTTATTAAATCTATTTTATTTTAGTAGGACTTCAATCCAAAGACATACTATTTTACTATTATAATAAGTGAATGATCATAATTATTATTTTTTATTTAATTTATCATGATATTTAGATGATCAGAAATAGACTATCACAAGTGATTTAGTTCTATTTCTACATGTCTACATTGAATGTTAAATGAAATTATCAATGCTCACATGAGAAGAATAATTTAGCTTCATTTAACAAGGTAAAAAATATTAAGACAATTTTATTTGGGTTGGGATTCTCTTGAAAGAAATAATATGTTATGGTTGTGATAGGTGGTTGTTCTATATTCAAAGGCTATAGTTTAGCTTATATTGTGTATATTTCATGTTTTATGCCTATTTTATCATGCTTTATTTTTGTGTGTAATTCTGATATTGATTTCTCGCAAGATTAAATTGTTATTGTAAAGATTGGTTTTTATTTGGTCCAAGAAATGATGATTTATCTTTTTCAATAGTGTTAACATTTTAAATTAGTTATCTAGAAATAAATTGTTAGTATTTATTGCTAATGAAATGAATTTAACAAGTGCTTTATAGAAAATGTACTTAAAGTTGTTTTACAAAAACCTAAAATGAAGCTTGGCATATTAGTAAAGAGGCATAATAGACACAAAATGGAAATCAAATTCAAAATGTACAATATATAATATAAATCCTTATCTTGTCTTGAATTATTTAATTTTTCTTACCGGAAGAGATTTGAAGTTAATGTTGGGTGATTAATCCTTGTTCTCCACTACAATTCACAGTTCTAGGATGTAATCTTTCCTCCATATTTTCTTCCATGTGCCAATCCTCTACCTCAACTCGTCTGTATAGTTGTTGTTGGCATTTAGAATCCACAAATACTATCCGCCACAAAGCTAGGTTCCAAAAATTATAGATACAAATTTGATTCATTTTCAGAGTTTGCTTCATCAAATTGTCCGTTGTAGTTTATAGAAAATGATGTAAAACAAAAAGGTAGATGGATTCAATTAAGTATTCTATCAAATTCTCATTGATGATTGAATATTTTGGATTAAAGAAAAAATGGGTTTTGAAAGGGCTCCACAATCATTTATAAATAAAATAAAGATAAAGCATTAAAGAACCCAAAACAAACCAGACAACAAAAACCATAGACTCCAAACTAAAAAGCCAACAGCTTCCCCGAAAAGAGCCATCACAAACCCCAGACAAATCCATCCTAAGACAAAAAACTAAACACCACCTAAATCATATTATCATTATCAAGAATGTTTCCAACCTTCATCATAGTCCTTTCATATCACACGATGAAAGCTATATCTTGAGGAAATAAGTTTTCCCTCTTAGAAAGTAAAGACCCCCAAGATAAGTGAGAGGGGGGGGGGGGTGAATCAGTTATCTGATAATTTAACCATTCAACTACTTTAAATAATATAATTAATGTACTAATCAACCATAGAAAGATAACCATACACAATTGCACAATAACACAAGATATGTTGACTAGGGAACCTCTTGAAAAGAGTAAACCCTGGTGGGAATGATGCCCACAAAATGATGCACTAATATGAAAGTTCCTTGTTAGAGGATGGACCCTGTTAGGAGTCTTATGAAATACATTCAGTACATATAAATCCCTGTTAGGAGATTTTGAATCCCTGTTAAAATATTTTAACCCGGTTAAGAGTTTATGGAAGACAGAAGGACCCACTGCCCAAATAGCTTCAAGGCAAGATCTCTGAACCCACTGTCCAAAAGATCTTAGAATTATTCAACAAAATAATATGAAATATATTACCTCCTTCACACTGTGCCAAAACTGCACTCTCTGCTACACAAGATCACAATTCCAGATCTCTGTACTCACAAGTCTTCCTTCATCACTGAATTAGCTCTTTTCTTTACTTCATGCATATATTCGCATCTCAACCTTCATAGTACATGTTGCAACAAGGAAAAAATTCCTTCTTATATACCACACTAAAATAATTACAAATGAATCGGTTCTCGATTACAAAATAATAAATTCTACACGCTACACATAAAATTTCACATAAAACTGTCGGCTTCCAGATACTGTAACTTTCTCCAAACATATCTTCAAAGTTTGCGCTGTGAACCACATCATCATTAATGAGTCTCCAACATCCCTTTAACTACACAAAATCAGATTCCATCCCAGCTAAGAGATATCCTCCGATTTCCAAAAATCGCTTCACAGAAACACTGTCTAAACACTGCTTTCACCAAAATGCTCATAACTCTCATGAATGAATGAATTTCTTTTTGTGCTGTTAACCATAGGTTAATAACACACCAAAGAACATACCATCAACTATGCAAAAGTCAATCTGCAATACAACATGTGCGCAAAACAAAACTATACCTGTTTTCATGCTGATATCCAGAATATCACTGTGTTGACATCAATGACAATCCAAGTCATGAATGCAACAACAACTGCTACAGAATGACTGCCAAAATACTTTGCATTCATTCCTAAAAATCTCCCCCATTGGAATTGATGGCAACATAGATGAAAAACATCCAATGTTCCAAAAATCCAATACTGCAAAATCACTGCAAAATATCAAATTAAATCTTGCTTCGTTTTCCTATTCAACTCTCTCATACAATCCACAATGTTTTTCATGTATATCTCTCCCCCATTGACATCAATGAAAAAAATTTCATCACTAAGTCAACAACAACTTAATGTCAAAAGATACTTTTCAGAAAAATACAATAACAAGAGTCCTCATGACTCGGCTCATAAACTCCCCCATAGAGGAAGTTCCAACATCCAATCCAGAAGAAAGATAGGGCTCATATACCACTGGATGGATGCAATCATCTGCATCAATTCTCAAAAATAGGTTGGGGCATAACCCCAAGCATACCTCTCAGATACACAAATGTAGCCTTAGGTAAAAGTTTTGTAAATATATCTGCTATCTATTCCTTTGAGCTTATGTACTCCAATCTTACTTCTTTTTCTGCAACTTTCTCTCTTACAACATGATACTTGATCTCAATATGTTTAGTCTTAGAATGTAAAACAAGATTTTTTGACATACTCACTGTACTGGTGTTATCACAATGTATAACAACAGGCTCATCAAACTTTATTCCAATATCCTTCAACATCTGCTTCATCCAAACAATCTAATTACAATTATTTGCTGTTGCAACATATTCTGCTTCTGTTGTACTTTGTGAAGTACAATTCTGCTTCTTACTTAACCAAGAGACCAATTTTCTTCTAAGAAAAAAGGCTCCACCACTGGTGCTTTCCTTGTCATCAACGCTGCCTCCCCAATCTGCATCAGTATAGGCACATAAAGTAAAATCATTAGAATTCTCATACTATAATCCATAATCCATTGTTCCTTTCAGATATCTCAGTATCCTCTTTACTGCTGCATAATGTGATTCTCTAGGTTCTGCTTGAAATCTTGCTACAATCCCAACTGAATGTGCTATATCAAGTCTTGTATGTGTCAAATATTGCAATCCTCCAATCATAGATCTGTATTTTTTCTACTCAACTGCTGGTGTCTCATCTTTGCTAGATAACTTATGTCCAGTTACCATAGGTGTTCCAACAGGTTTAGAATATTTCATTCCAAATATTTTCAATAAGTCATTCAAATACTTAGTCTGACTTACAAATATACCTTCCTTGCTTTGTGTTATCTGTAATCCCAAAAAATAATTCATTTCTCCAATCATGCTCATCTCAAATTTAGTCTTCATTTCATCTGCAAATTTGTCACTAGCTTCATCTTCTCCTCCAAAGATAATATCATGAACAAATATAACTATAACCAACAAACCATTCTCAATTTCTTTTGTGTATAAGTTACTATCTGTTGTTCCTTTTATAAATCCCAATTTCAATAAATACTTATGCAATCTTGCATACCAGGTTCTAGGTGCTTGTTTTAATCCATATAAAGCTTTCTTTAACTTACATACCATATCTCCTTCTTGTGTCAAAGGAAAACCTTTAGGCTGCTTAATGTAGACTTCTTCTTCCAATTCACCATTCAAAAATGTTGATTTCACATCCATCTGATACACTTTGAATTTCTTGTAAGCTGCATATGCTAGAAACATTCTCACTGCTTCAAGTCTGGCCATAGGTTCAAAAGTTTCTTCATAGTCAATTCCTTCTTGTTGTGAATATCCTTTACATACCAATCTTTCTTTGTTTCTTATCACTTCTCCTTGTTCATTCATCTTGTTTCTAAATACCCACTTTGTTCCAATCAAATTCTTGTCTTCAGGTCTAGGGACCAATTCCCATGTCTTGGCTTTTTCAATCTACTCTAGTTTTTCTTTCATAGCATTAATCCAATGTTCATCTTCACAAGCTTCATTAGTAGTCTTAGGTTCAATTTGAGAAATCAAACATAAATGTACCTTATTTCAAGTCAAAACTCCTCTATCTAAACTTCCAATAACTTGCTCAACAGGGTGATGTCTCGAAATATACCTATTAGGTGTCATAGTTACTGATCTAGTTCCAGCTGTAGATTCTTCTCTGCTTTCTTCTTTGTTTTCTTCTCTATTTTCTTCAGTATGACTTTCATTCAGCAAATCACTGTTAGTTTCAAAAAATAATTCTGCATTTTCAATGTTAGGCTGAGATTGTGCTTCTCCATCAGATTCATAATCAAGCATTCTTTCTTGAATTTTAAACTTCTCATCAGCTTTTACATTTGCACTTTCAACAATAGTCTTAGTTCTTTTGTTATAACATCTATATGCTTTGCTTTTTAAAGAATATCCAAGAAATATTCCTTCATCACTTCTAGGATCAAATTTTCCTATATCATCATCTCTCTTTATATAACATGTACTTCCAAAAATTCTAAAATACTTAACTGAGGGTGCATGTCCAAACCATAATTCATAAGGTGTCTTGTTTGTATCTACTCTGATTTGTACTCTATTCATAGTGTATACTGCTATGTTCACTGCTTCTCTCCAAAAAGTCTTAGCCAAATCATTTTCAAACAACATAGCTCTTGCTGCTTCAGTTATTGACCTGTTCCTTCTTTCTGCAATACCATTTTGTTATGGTGTTCTAGGGGCTGAAAGTTGTCTCTTAATACCATTCATTTCACAAAAGGTGTTAAACTCTCTAGATGTAAATTCACCACCTCTATCAGATCTTAGACACTTAATCTTCATTCTAGATTCATTCTCAATTTTTCTTTTCATGATCTTAAATTAATCAAATGCTTCAGATTTTTCTTTCAAAAATGCAATCCACATCATCCTTGTAAAATCATCAACAAGAATCATAAAATACCTTTCTCCATAGAATCCTCTAGTCCTAGTAGGACCACTCAAGTCTATATGAACAATCTCCAACTTCTCTGTCGATGTGAACTTCTTGTTGGGAAATGAACTCCTTTTCTGCTTTTCCATCATACATTCTTTGCAAATCATTTTAGTAGGTTTCATAATTCTAGGTAAATCTCTTACTGCAAGTGTAGTGCTCACCTTGACAATATTATCAAAGTTTATATGACAAAACCTTTTATGCCATAACCAACTATCATCATTCTTAGTTATCAAACATGTCATCTCAGTAGGATTCAACTGAAATACATTACCTCTGGTTCTAGATCCTTTTCCAATCAGATTTCCATCTTTATCTTTTATCACACAAGTTTTCTCAGCAAACTAAACTTGATAACGCTTATCAGCCAATTTTCCAATGCTTAGTAGATTATGTCTCAATCCATCAACAAAGTAAACATCATCAGTGTTAGTCTTTCCATCAAGAGTAATAGATCCTATACAGTGTTAGTCTTTCCATCAAGAGTAATAGGTCCTATACCCTTAATCAAACAAGGTGCATTATTACCAACCCTAACAATTCCTCCATCATAATTATCTAACTTAACAAACTTTCTTTTATCTCCAGTCATATGATGTGAACAACCACTGTCTATAATCCAATCAGATTTCTTGTCAACTTGAGAAACTAATGCTTTTTCTTCCCTTTTATCAGATTCAGAACTTTCTTCTTTAATTGCTACAAATCCTATTTCCTCAAAGTTATCATTATCACTGTCACTTAAATGTCTTTCAATTCCTGCTTCAAGATCTTCATCA
The DNA here is from genome assembly GCA_027943335.1 of Chamaecyparis obtusa. Classification (NCBI taxonomy): domain Eukaryota; kingdom Viridiplantae; phylum Streptophyta; class Pinopsida; order Cupressales; family Cupressaceae; genus Chamaecyparis; species Chamaecyparis obtusa. Next base: position 815,229 of record BSBK01007395.1, read on the forward strand.
TTTGCATAATAACATTCTTTAGATCTCCTAGGTTTAAAGTTGCTTCTATACTTCTTAACTCTTTTAGGACATTTAGATGCAAAATGACCATATTCTTGACAAGTCCAACATTTAAAGATTTTCTTACCATCTGGTTCTCTTTTTACAAGTAATGCAATACCTTCTTCAATCTTATTATCTTCCTTAGATTTAGATCTGCTACTGCTGGCATAATCTCCATTCACACTAGTACTTCTTGTAGGTCTAATGTTAAGAGCATTGAATGCTATTTCCATTCTAGGTAGCTCTCCTGATAATCTCAAGTTCATCTCTACTGTTTCTAATCTTCCAAGAAGAGTCTCTCTTGAAAAGTTTGATGTACAAGGTATCACTTGTTCAATCATCTGTGTTGTCTGCTTGAATACTGGTGTCAAAGTTCTCAGAATTTTTCATATCACTTCATTCTCTGTCTTATCACCTCCATAAGACTTTATTCCTATTACAATCTCAGACATCCTACCAATATAGCTTTTAATAGATTCATCTACCATCATTCTGATATCTTCAAATGCACAAATCCAATTATGTAATCTAGCCTTCTTTGCATGTTCATCACCTTCAAAAGTAGAATGTAAAGCTTTCCAAATTGCATGAGATGTTTTCAAACATCTTACCTGACTATATTCATTCTCCAGTAGTGCTGACAAAATTTACTCCATCAAACTTAGGGCTTTCTTTTCTGAAATTCACCATGGATCTCCTTAAGTTGTTAAACTTTTCTTTCAAGGACCTGTTGCTCTGATACCAATTGTTAGAAAGTAAAGATCCCTAAGATAACTGAGGGGGGGGGGGGCGTGAATGATGCCCACAAAAGAGTAAACCCCGGTGGGAATGATGCCCACAAAATGATGCACTAATATGAAATTTTCTTGTTAGAGGATGGACCCTGTTAGGAGTCTTATGAAATACATTCAGTACATATGAATCCCTATTAGGAGATTTTGAATCCCTGTTAGGAGATTTTGAATCTCTGTTAAAAGATTCTAACCCGATTAAGAGTTTATGGAAGACAGAAGGACCCACTGCCCAAACAGCTTCAAGGCAAGATCTTTGAACCCACTATCCAAAAGATATTAGAATTATTCAATAGAATAATATGAAATATATTACCTCCTTCACACTGTGCCAAAACCGCACTCTCTTCTACACAAGATCACAATTCCAGATCTCTGTACTCACAAGTCTTCCTTCATCACTGAATTAGCTCTTTTCTTTACTTCATGCATATATTCGCATCTCAACCTTCACAATACATGATGCAACAAGGAAAAAATTCCTTCTTATATACCAAACTCAAATAATTACAAATGAGTCGGTCCTCAATTACAAAATAATAAATTCTACACGCTACACACAAAATTTCACATAAAACTGTCGGCTTCCAGATACTGTAACTTTCTCCAAACATATCTTCAAAGTTTGCACTATGAACCACATCATCATTAATGAGTCTCCAACATCCCTTTAACTATGCAAAATTAGATTCCATCCCAGCTAAGAGATATCTTCCAATTTCCGAAAATCGCTTCACAGAAACACTGTCTAAACACTGCTTTCACCAAAATGCTCATAACTCTCATGAATGAATAAATTTATTTTTGTGATGTTAACCATTGGTTAATAACACACCAAAAAACATACCATCAACTGTGCAAAAGCCAATCTTCAATACAACATGTGTGCAAAACAAAACTGTACCTACTTTCTTGTTGATATCCAGAATATCACTGTGTTGACATCAATGACAATCCAAGTCATGAATGCAACAACAACTGCTACAGAATGACTGCCAAAATAATTTTCATTCATTCCTAACATTCCCCTCTCTAAATATTATTTTTTTAAAAATTAACCCCATAATTAGCAAAGCATGTCCACAGAAGCATTGATTTCACGGTAAGCATGCTTAATGACCACACATTTAAAAGACTTTATGATACCAGGAGATTTTTTAATCATAGTATCAATAGTCTGAGATGGGTTATTAGACCAATCAAGCTAATTTATTATGTTCATTGAGTCCCCTTCTAACCATAAATTATCTAAAATAAAATATTTTCCAATTGAAAGAGCTTTCCAAGCCCCCCATAGCTTCAACATAATGACTAGATTGATCACCCAAAAGACTAGCCACCATAGCCAGGCATCAACTAGCTGAATTCATGTCAAAATAGTTGAGAGATTCAAAAAGCCATCTATTGATTTTGTTAGCAATGAAAACTGGGGAAGAGACTTTATCTCTGAAAATTTTGCTGTTTCTTTCCTTCCAAAAATGCCAAAAGATATAAGGAATCGAGAGATTCGGAAGCTCAATGGTATTTTTATTAGAACTTTGAAATTTCCATTGAGAAAAAAGATCTTCCATAGAGCTCAATAAAATCCAACAAATATCCCATTTCATCATAAACAAAACCCAGACTTGTTGGGCGAAATCACAATGGAAAAAAAATGAAGCACCAATTCAACATTCCTGCAACAAACAAAACATTTGTTAGGGAAAGAGAACCCTCTTCTGCGAAGGTTATCCAGGGTAAGAACTTTGTTTTGAAGGGAAAGATAGTAAAAAAATTAACTTTAGGAATACCCCTTCTCATTGATGATTGAATGTTATTTATTAAAGGAAAATTGGTTTTACAAGGACCAAAAGAATAAGTCATAAATGCATCAAAAAAGATAAGAAAAATAGTCACTAACTAATAGCTAACCAAAAGCTAAAAAAATTATAACCAATTGGATCAAAAAAAGAGGAACAATGCTCAAGCATAACCTACAAACTTTTAACTATATTTTCATTCTTACTGACAAATTCCTTATTTATAGTCCCAATCTTATTGAAAATGCCATAGAAAAGGATAACCACCTTATCCTTACTCATTAATGTTGTAGAAGGCCTAGGTAAAGTCACATTGTCCATCTTCTAAATGAGAATAAATGTATCCTCATCTAACCCTATAAGCTTGAGATAAGCTTTATTGGTCAATTTGATACTGACTCATGGTGCAACAAGAGAAGCTTTAGTAAGAGCATGAAGTGCCTCTACCTACTCTTTTAATTTCATCTAGCCTTTACTAGTGTTTTCTATATCTAATTCTTACTCATGGCTACAACCACCTTATTTTTCTTGGAGATTTTATTCAAGGTGTTCTCGAGTTTGTTAATACACTTCTCCTGGTCTGCCTTCATATTACTGATAACTTTGAGAAGGGTTTGGGTACTAACCATGATTTTATCAAAATTTTGACTAGTAGGGGTGGATTTGTCTTTTAATCCATTGATCTCCTCCACAATCTATGAAAAGACAACACTCTAGTTCTCCATCAATTTTTTTACATCACTACTAATGTTTGGATTTTCGAACATAGAAGACCCCTTCTCAATTGGGGTATCTTTCCCCATCATAATAAGGATATCTAAATGGATTCCAATGTCCAAATAATTCTTCATACACTAAAAGGGATGGTCAGTTGAAATGGGGACAAAATAAAAGTCTTCTTTGACTCTTTCATTTGAGATTTTTTCTTTTATCCTCTATTCACATGAACCCAAAGGGAAGCCTCTTATTATTTTATTTACCAAAAATTGAAACCCTAAATTTTCCTTTTCCTTTAATATGAGAGTTGGGTTCAAAGGAATCTGACACCTTTTCATTTGATGACACATAGTTTGACTCATCATTATAAAAATTAATCACTCTTTTATGAGAAGAGGAATTAGCTAAGGGATATTTTCTATTTTGTTAAAATGAAAAATCTTATCACCATAAAAATCAAACTCTTCTTAGTCTGACTAGCCCTTGCTATAATGGACCCTTACATTCTCGTGAAACTCAATGCTCATTTTAGGGGGAATATTCCTCTTAATGTGAAGAGCTATGGAATAATACATTATGATCATAATTAAACCTTCATGTAGGATAAGTGAATAAGGTATTTTTGAATGGAAATAAAGACTATTATTCAAGGATTCTAGTAAATAAAATGGTAACAAAATGCCCATTTAAAAAAGAATGTGATTTAAGATAATGAAGTGGTAACTAAAAATGCTACTAAAGTTACCATCAAGGGTCAGGTATTACATAGTTACCTCTACTACATCCACCCACAAGAACTTGAGGGAATCTCTATTGAAACCTCGATCAAGGTTTTTGTACACCTTCTCTCTTTCACCTTGTAGGATGAAAACATCATGAGAATAATTAGCTCTATAATTGTCATGATAGAAGTTGAAATCCCTTCAACTAGTGTGTTCGAGACCTTAGAAATAAATTCTTCATTGATTGAAAATTACAATCCATAAATTGTTTGATTGTCTTCATCCCAACCTTCAAAAAAATGTTATGTAACCTAGATATCTTGCCCCGTGAATTTTTTTTATATAGCGATTGAAGCTCCCAACAGAAATCACTGACCAAACCACTTCCATATTTTATCACTTATCATAAATAATTGGTTCTAGTTTTTTGTGATCTCTCACCATTCTATCTACACAATATTGATCATCTACTCCAAAAATTAGGTCAAAATATTAAGAACATAGACTTAATACCACCACCAACTTTCACCAACTCAACATTAATAAGGCCCTACTCAAGACACCCATTCATATTTATATAACCATAATTTCCAAGGAAAAAAATATTTTAACATGTCCCAATATCATTTCAAATGATCATTTGAATATCTATTGGGATACTATCATGAATATCTCAAATTAGCATGTGTTGAGACACAACTCGTAAGTTTTCTTGCGTATTTTCCAAAAAGTTTCATCCTCATGAGACATGATAAATTTTATAATCCTCAAATTGAGTTAACATAGTCTTTCAATCTTCTATAATCGTTTTAGTTGACCAACTCATAGGGGTTTTAATACTTAAATAGTCAATAATATTAAGTGAATCACTTTAAATTCTAACTTTTTGTTAGATGTAAAAGGAGGCAAACCTAACTTAGCAGAGGGGTTAAATCAATTGTGTATATACCAAATTACTTTAATTCATCTTTAACCACTTAGATCAATAAGATTAACATTAAGGTAAGATCCACAACGCATAACACATAACACCAATATTTTCTCTCAAGTAAACCCTATAATGGGAAAACCCCAGTGGGAGTCAAACCCACTAGATGAATGTACTCTACTAAAATTTCTATTGGTTAAGAGAAAAATAGTGAACAAAGGATGCACTTGCAACTAGACGCTTACATCCAAATCTTCAATCTCACTTCCCAGAGCTCACTGCTCACATTACAATCTCATATCTAGCAATTAGTCAGGTTCATTGATCTATCTATAATTACAATAAGGTGGACATATAGTCCATTACAACTGAATTGACAAATATCATCTCTTATGCCAAAATAGTTCCAATGAAGTACAAACTCTACCTTAGATGCAAAACATAAATATATATACTCATCTCTCTTGTATACATACTCTCAATTAGAAAATGAGCTCTCATTTATAATGATTACAAATAATAATCAACCATTATGTTAGTTAAAACCTATTCCAATAAAAGCTATAAATAATATAATCAATCACCAATGTGATCCAAATCAAGTGAAATAATACATTGATAGAATCCAAATATTAAACCCTAAACACGCTATACCATCACCAATGCACAACGAATAATTGCAACACATTACTCCAGGTTTACTAGTACCTAAATGAAGAAATGCCAAAATACTACAAATATAAAAATATTATCACCTCAATCAAGGAAGATCAATAGAATGATCATCAAATGATCCAAGAACACCAAAAAGTAGCATGAATATCATCCTGAACCTTCACTTAATATCTAATACAAAATCAAAACTCATCTTTAACTCTGGTCAATAGGAACACTAAAATACCAAAATCAGTCATAAAAAAAGATAGCTTGCTATACTCTGAATCTTGAGAAACACTAGTTGTGAACAAAATGATAAGGAAAAAAGAAATCACTCACTTCTATACCTCTGAAACATCAAATCCCATTCATAGTGAACCAAATACTCGTACATTGTTCAGAGGAAAATAGTGACACCATAAACCAACAACTCGATTATTCCTTACTTAAATTATTGTACCAATCTCTATGAACCTATATAGACTATCTACAAATACCTATGGACAGTACCTCATGATTGAAAATTGAGATCTTCAACATTGCACCAAAAGAAAAAACTATCAATACCCGATATAAATGTCGCATTTAACCTGACCCATAGGAGGTAGTTAAGCCATGCCATGAATCTCCAAGGATGTACTGGTCACTAAGTCTATAATGTCCCCTCTAACATCAACTGAGACTTTAGTACCTACTAAATAGATACTCAGATCCGTGACCCAAGGCTCTTATACCAATTTTTGGAATCATTTTTCATTGCACCAAAATCTCAAATCATCAATACTCAATACAAATGCTAGATTTAACTTGACCCATAGGAGGAGGTTAAGCCATGTCACAAATCTCCAAATAGGTGCTGACCACCAAGTAAATAAAATCTTCTATACATAATGCACTAAACACACCATCTGAGACAACAACTAGCATGCTGACATCAATGACAAAAAATTAATGTCCACACACCCAAATCCAAGACTCTAACATACTCAACAATCTTGCAACAATCTTCCTATTTGGAATTGATGCCAATGTATGAAGTGCAAAAAATAAGTAAGACACAAATAAATCAATATATCTACCTAATCACTTTGAATATCTAGCTTTAAACTTGTTGACATAATCTCCCAAATCTCATTTTTTCACACAACTTCTTCCCCTTTGAAATCAATTGAGAAGAACCTAAGATATCAAAAGTACCAAACCAAAAAATAGCCATTAGACTGCTCCTCCTGAGGAGTAGTCATTGAATATCATCAATCCAACAAAAAATGTTCTAATAGATTTTTTGGACTGATTCTATCCTTCGCATCATTAACAATCTATTCATTAAAAGACACAAATTCTAGATTCATTGTTAGAGTAATAAGTTTTTTATTTATTAATTAAATCATGTTCATTTAATTATTAAGTCACTTATTATGTCTTTCTTTAGTTAAGCTAAAATTTAGGCACATAATGATTAATTCTTTTATTAATTATTATTATGCAACCCAGGTTTCCTTTTATGGTTTTGATCTCCTTGTATAAGGATTGATCTCTCTTGTGAACATAACACATTTATTTTATTGAATTGCAAATTTTGTTTTTGCACATCAAGAACATCTCCTCTTTCGTGGATCCTTGTGTTTAGGCTGCCATATCTTTTGATTCTCTCTTTCTCTGAGAGGTGTTTGCATGTATGTTTTCTTAGGAGTTTTGGGTTGTTTTCTCATCATCTCCAATATAGTATCAAAGCTTCAGATATTCAAGCTCCTGTTCTCTTCCTAAAACTTTTTGCCTTGTTCGTCAAATCTACATTATTTATAGTATTTTCTATCAGATCTAGGGGGACCTCTATTTCTAGTCACTTTGGGCTCAAACAGACCTCATTGTTGAGCTTAGATTTCCCAAGAACCCCTATTTCCATATAGAATTTATCTGATTTGGACAACTTTTCATTTTGTCTGAAAATATTTTTGCCCAAGGGTCATACAACCCTAGCACGGACTTTGAAGCACTAGCTTAAAAAAATTTTATAAAGAAGTTTTTTGGCAGGGTGGCCACCCAAGTGCCACCTAGTGACCACTCAGCAGCCACCATTGGTTGCCTATTGGTGCCCCGTGGTCCGCGTGGTAGTCACCTCATGGTGACACTGCCACAGTCACCATCAGTGATCCATGTAGTGATGAGTGCAGTCGGTGCTAAAATTAATGTTGCGATGATCACCAGGCTTTTTGAGTCCTCTTTACCTTAGCTATTGGTCTCATGGAGGACCAAGGTGCCAATTGTTTAGCCCTCAAGCCACTAGCCCCCTTGTCATGTGGCAATTAGGGGCCCATATTTTTTGGCCCCCAGGTTATATTGATTTTTTGTGATGACGAGCATATAGACATCAAATTTATCCCCATAGATCATTGACATCATCATTGCATCAACTCTTTCTTGCACACTTTTTGGGCCTTCCAAAGCACCTGTCATTTTTTTGCTCATAACTTGAGCATACAGTGTCAAAATTGGGAAAACAAGATATCATTAGAAATATGTTTCTGAGCTCTATCTAGATTTGAAGGTTTGAATTTATGATTTTTCTTCTTTAATGGTGTTTTTTCCTATCAAAGCCAAAATTTCCTTTTCACACTCTATGAGCCATATCTTGTGCCTTCAGACTCCATTCTTGGCAAACAAGATATCATTGGAATGTTTGTTTTGTGATGTTTATAGTTCTATGAATCATTTTTATAGATTATGATCTAGGTATATTTTATTTAGTTTTTTCATTTCTGCACTCTGGTCAATATCTTGGATGTTTTAGGTCATGGGATCTCTTCTCTGTATGAGATGGCTCTTTTTTGGTTTTTCTTGTTTCAGTAGCCTTATCTCTTCTTTGAGCATTGTATACCTCATTTTTAAAGAATTCTTTTGCATGCTTTGGATCTTGCACATGTTTGTCCCTTTTTCACTCCCACTCCTTTATAAAGTTCCATGGGGTTTTTGATGTTTTCCTTTGTTTTCCATCTACCTTTGTCAAGTGAGTGTTCCTTCCATGACAATAGCCTCAGGATGTCTTTATATGTGTCTATACTTTCTCAACATTTTCGCTATTTCTATTTTTTCATCATGCATTTCTTATCAATAATCATTTTCAATGTACTTTTCACCTTTCCCTTATCAAAATTAAGGGGGGGTTTATACTATTTGTTCTTCTCCTTCCTTGGTTCGATGGAGTGAGCTATGTAAATTTAGTATTTATTCCTATGTACTAGGAAGATGCAGTGGCTGGGTACCTATGCATTCTGTTGAGATGGATCATTTACCATATGGACACTCTTTCATTCCTTTTTTTTGGAGGCACAATTCCATCTTTGATTAATTATTTATTCAAGCTTTGGTATTTTATGCCATCTATATTTTCGAGTTCAGTTGTTTGCCTTTATTTTCCTCTTGATTCAAGTAGTGTCATTTGAGGACACTCATGCAAATTATGGTCTTCTGTACCTAGTCATGTTTTGTTTCAGTGGATGTTCTTCATATCAATAGTTACTTATTGATAGAGTTTTCAACTTCTTTCTTTAATGGTGTTCTACATGTTCATTCGTTGTTCCTATTTCTTGGAGCATTCCCTAGTTTTTAAGGCTTCTTCAATCCTTCATGTAGTCTTTGTCTCCATTTGGAGTAGAGTTTTCCCCATGTGGTTTTCTCTATTTCTCCACTTTATAGAGACTCTCCTTTGTACTTGGGTACCTGATCAGGGTTTTGTTGTCAAGACCCATTTTCTTTCAATAGTATTTCTAGGTTTTTAAGCTACTCCCTAAGTTTATCTTAAGGGGAGGTGTTATACTAATAAGTTGTTTTTCTTATTAATTAAATCATATTGATTTAATTATTAAGTTACTTATTACCTCTTTCTTTACTTAAGCTAAAACTTAGGTGCATATAATGATTAATTCTTTTATTAATTATTATTATGCAACCTATGTTTCCTTTATAGTTTTGATCTCCTTGTATAAGGATTGATCTCTCTTTTAAACATAAAAAATTCATTTTATTGAATTGAAACTTTTTCTTTTGCACATCAAGAATGTCTCCTCTTTCATGGATCCTTGCAATTAGGCCTCCATAGCTTTTGATTCTATCTTTCTTTGATAGGTGTTTGCATGCAGGTGTTCTTAAGATTTGTAGGGTTTTTTTCTCATAAATTCCAATATGGTATTTATTTTTACTAACTCTATCCCATAATACATGATACTTAATAGAAATATGTTTTTCCTTTGAATGCAACATAGGATTCTTTGATATATTTATAACACTAGACTTATCACAGTGAATAACAATAGGTTCATCAATATTTATCCTTATGTCCATTATTTTCTTTATCCAAAGATCTTCATTATAGTTTATTGTAGTAGCAACATACTCATCTTTAGTAGTAGATTGAGAAATAAAATCTTACTTCTTACTAGTCCAAGAAACTAGCTTCTTACCCAATAAGAATGCAACTCCACTAGTACTTTTTTTTCATCCATATTACCTTCCTAGTCAGTATCAGTGTATGCACATAGATTAAACTCATCATATTTATGATACCATAATCCTTAGTCAATGATAGCCTTCAAGTATCTAAAAATTCTTTTCACCATAACCATATGAGATTCCTTCGGTTTAGCTTGAAATCTTGTAACAATTCCAATAAAATTTGATATGTCTAGTCTAGAATGAGTTAGATATTGTAGTCCTCTAATCATAGAACTTCACTATATTTGATTGAAACAAGAGGAATCATCATCGTTAGTCATCTTGAAACCTGTAACCAAAGGAGTTCCTACAAGTTTTTAATCTTCCATAAAAAATTTCTTCAATATAGCTCTCTGACATACTTGGACTAAGTAATAAAAATCCTTTATCTATCTATGTAATTTTTAATCTAACACAGGGGAGGGATGGAATCTCTAATTATGGATTGTCCAAACCTACACTACCAATTATAACAACAACAAGCACAATATAATACAACAATTTAATGTTTCAAAATAGAATTTCCATTAACATGCCCAACTGTAAGGCCTTCTGGGTTTTGGCCTATTACAATGAAATTACAAAGTATCAGCAAGATCTCACAAGATCCAAGTAACTACCAACTAGTTCAGATCTTCAACTGGCAGCCTTTGTTAGGAACAACCAAGATAGGATCTGAAGTTGTGCTCGCAAGCCACCAAGCAACCTCTTGTTGTCCTAAGCCCTGAAGCCACTGGTTCTTCTATTACTCCCTGATTCACAAATCTGATTCTACTCTACTCTTCCATCATATCACTACTAATCTACATATTTTCCTCTTATGATCATGATACCCTACATCAACCCAAACTATCAATATATAGCCAGCTAAGCCACAAGTCAGCCAGTCAGGCATTTAATTACATTATAGGTCCAACCTAGAAGAGTAAACCAAAACTAATGAAAGAAACAACAAAACATGATGTGCCTTTACATTTAGATCCACACATGACCCAAGAACATGTCCCTAACTTAGCAAGATCCCACCTCATCACATGGATCCACGCAAGATGAAAAACTCCATGTTTTGAATGAAACTGGACTAAAAATTGATACCCGAGAAAAATGGTCATAACTTTCAGCTCATAATGAACTAGGACTTGTGGTCTTAGGAGAAGATATAAATTTAGGTCATATTAAAGGTCCTAAGAGAACAAAGTATGATTCATTAAGGATCAACCATTATACAACGCGCTATCAGAATCCAGAAAGCAAGAAAATACGGCTCCAACGGCAAGGAAAATAGCTCTAACTTTGAAATGGTCCATCCAATCCTTATGAACTCATAGGATAAGGTTCCAAAATAGGTCCAAGGCACAACAACCATGATCCAAGGCTGCACAAGCTAACTCCCAATGGTCATTGATCACATAACCAATCTTCCAAACGGTCCACGCAAGAAATGCACAAAACCAATTAGAGAAGATCATCCAAGATATCCAAAACCATGTCACCTCAAGAGATGCATTCTTAGACATAGCCTCCACAAAAATAAAGGAAAAAACTCCTTTCATCGCACATGCTAGAGATCTTCACAGATCATCGCAACACAGAAGCTCAAAAATTTGTCCAAAACAAATTATTGTATCCCTCTGACATGGAATTCCTCCAAGACTAAGAAAGATCTTCAAGAACCCAAAATTCTCCTACATCATAATCCAAGAAATAATTTCATTTCACCCATCATAGACATCTTAAATTCCTTTTGCATTTCATCAACAAAATCTCTACTAAACTCATCATTTCCACCAAATATGATATCATCAAAAATAACTTTAGCAATCAAGATATTACCATCAATTATTTTAAAATATAATTTGCTATTTGTATTTCCTTTGCTGAAACCAATCTTTATCAGATACCTATCTAGTCTATCATACTAGGTTGTAGGATATTTATTTAATCCATAAAAATCTTTCTAGAATCTAAAACCCATATCTCCTTCCTCGATTAGAGTAAAACCATTCAATTTCTCAATATAAACATCCTCCTAAATTTCACCACTTAATAATAGAGACTTAACATCCATCTGGTAGACCTTAAATTTTCAAAAATCTACATATCCAAGAATTAATCTAATAGATTCAAGTCTATCTACAGGAGAAAATGTATTGGTAAAATCTATATCTTTCATTTGTGAATATCCCTTGTATACCAGTCTTTCCTTTTTCTGAACCACTTTACCATCTTCATTTAGCTTATTTCTGAATTACCATTTAGTACCAAGTACATTATTGTCAATAGGTCTGGGAACAAGAATCCAAGTCTTTTTATTTTCAATCTAATAAAGTCCCTCATTCATCGATTTTATATAACTCTCATTGAAACATTCTTTTTTAACATCTTCAAGGTCAAATTCAAATAGTAAACATGTTTCATTTTAGCAATTCTTCCTCTAGTATGAGAACCTTTATTTTTATCACCAAGAATGACATCTTTAGAATGATTAATTCTGACATACCTTGGAGATTTTTTTGTTAGATATGTATCAGACCCTTCACTGATAATATGCACTTCATTCTCTTCTGATTATTTCTACTCTTTTGGGCTATCCTAATTCTAGTTTTATATTTCCACAATTATATAGTCTTCTTCAGTCATGTAATACCTAGAATTTATTTCTAATCTCTTCTCATGTCATACCTACAATTTATTTCTAATCTTTTCTCATCTTCATTTTTATCCCATCTTCACAAAATGCATAAAACTTATTAGATGTAAAATCTCTACCTTTATCTGATCTCATGCTTTTAAATCTTCTTCTAGATTTGTTTCCACTAGTATCTTGAATATCTAAAAATTCTAAAAAGATTCTAATTCCTTCTTTAAAAATATAACCCACATCATCCTTTAATAGTCATCAACAAATATCATAAAGTATTTATCACCAAAATATCTTATTGTCTTACTAGGGCTACGTAGATCTATATGCACTAAATCCAACAATCCATCTGAAGAATATGTCTTATTCTTAAAAGTAGATCTAGTAAGCTTTCCCAATTGAAATTCTTTATGAATATTGTTAGGCTTTATCATTTTAGGTAAATCAGTCACAACATGAGTAGTGATAATCTTCACCATATTATCAAAGTTGACATGACAAAACCTTCTATGCCATAACCAACTATCATCAATATTTCCAAAAAATCAATATTCACTAGCCTCTATGGAATGGTTTCCTTGATATGGTGTGGAAAAAAAAATTATTGCAGAAATTTCTGTATTCTATAATAAGAAGATTTGCCTCTAACAACAATTCATTTTTTTTTCTCTTTATAAGACATAACTTTCTTACTGTAATGGACTTTAGGACTATCCTTCACACTATGAATTCCATAAGTAGCACTGTCTATCACAAATTGAATCTTTTAAATAAAAAATCTTATTCTCCACCATATATTTCGTTGGTAAACCCAAATCTTTGATCATTCCTAGAAAATATGGTTGGCTTTGATTTGTAAATCTCTAATACCAATTTGTAGAAATACAATACAAAACACACACAATGTGCAAGACACAAATTATTTTTTATTGATATAAAATTACACACTTAGTCTCACTAATTCATTAAAATAACCTCTTATTAAAAGAGGATTTCACTAATGAAACTTATTTTATGGCATGAATAAGTTAAGTTTAAACTATGAGCAAGTTGGAATACAAAAAGGGTTAAACTACGACATAAATAGAAAAGAATAGAGCCTAAAAAATGAACATGGTAGAAGACTCAAGATAGATTAGAGATTAAAACAAATGTGTTGATCTATTTTAATTGCTTAGATTTTTCATGAAAAAGAAAGATAATTTGCATGGATTATAACATTTAGATAAAACTGAGAATGGTGGAGAAATTATCATCTACCAATAATTTTAGGGTTTAGTTTGTTAGATAGCAATGACTTCTCATAAACCCCTACAATTTTTGGTTAAAGACAAAAGAAAGAAAAGAGACTTAGATTGATAAAATAGAACACAATAATAAAAAAAGGACAAATTCAAATATTATATAATAATTTATATAAAAATTTCAATACATCTTCCAAATATTTATATTTTCATCAAGAACCATATCAAACTAAGATTCTCCACATCTCTCTAAAAGAGTGATCTCATCACTTCATATTAGGCAACTTTGATAGATATTTATTTAATCTCTTGGGGCATGTTAGGTTCATTAGGACCCATATCAATCTAGCATTTTTCCTTGGGCATATCAGGCTCATTACAATTCATATAAATCCGGTATTGTCTCTCACTCAGGTGATTGGCTTCCTAATATTCTCTGTTGAAGTAGTTATCTCAAATATATTTAATTGATATTTAGTATTAGCGCTTCATATCAGGCTGGATACTTGGGTCTCCCTCATCAGTCTTCATTCAATCAAGTCTGGAGCTGGTATCTTTAATCTTTAATCAGTCTTCATTCGATCAAGTTTGGATTTTGTTTCTCCTTATTAGGAATGGTCTCCTCACTTTATATCAGGTTATTTTATAATCTATCTTTTATCTATTCTTTGAATGAACGTACTAGTCACATATCGATTCAAAGAGGGAAAAATGTAATCACCTAAAAAAAAAATAGTAGAACCTAAGCCCCTAATTTCCACAAAATCTTCCTCAAGAAAAATTCTAAATTTTAAATGCATAATTTACTAGAGATAATTATTTAACCAACCTGAACAATCCCCTTAAATCAAATCATTCCTAATATTAAAACTTGGAAAATTATTTATTTGTCAAAATGACCTTTTAACATAAAGTCCTATCAATTTTATTATAAAAAGAACAAAGTGCAACTTAATCTTGATTAAATGACAATTAAAAGAGATTTTTCTTTTTTGTCTTATTCTCCAATCAATCTTGATCAATAAAAAATCTTGGATCCTCTCACATGGATTGATCTCTCTCACCACTCATCTCTACCTAACATCTTTTTCCTCTTAATATCCACCCTTTATTCTTGAGGCAATTCCTTTAAAATGAACTTCTTTCTTGGCTTAAGTGGATATAGGTCCCATTCTTTCATTCTAGATTACTCTTTCTATTTTGAATTCTTAAGTTCATGGTCTCTTAGCTTCTAGCTCATTTGCATTGTTACCTTAGTTCATTTTCTAGTGTAATATTGCATTTTTATCTAATTTGATTTTATAGTAGCATCTTTTTTGTTAGCTTAAACTTGCATTGTAGTTTCATTCAAGCTTTGCATTGCATGTTCAAGATTATCTTGGAATGGTGAATGTAAGTCTTGCATCTCCTCCACATTTATAATCTTCCATTTTGGAGTAATCAATTCACTAAGCCTTAATGCCACTCTGATGAAAAAATTGAAAAGGATTAAACTTGCTTCAAATAGGAAGAAATAAGATACTTTTAAGGGTTTAGTTTGTTCATTTGATGTGAACTATTGTGGATAAATTCTTGAGTTAATGGTTTATTAAGTGTTGGTTTCATTCCAACTGAATACCAAGTTTTAACCACAAATATAGAACATGACATGTTCTTTATTGCTTTGTCAATGAACACATTTAGTTATTTATTCATTCTAGTTTGGAGGTACACCCAAAGATAAGAAAAAATGGAAGAGAATAAATGTAATGTGTGAGGGTTTATAAGAGAATATCATATTTTTCTTTACTGAAGCGACTTCAGTCAGAAACTGACATAAAGACCTCTTAAATCATTTAAATATTTTCTAGATATTCTAATAGTTGTTTCAGAGTCCAATGGGAGTCTTGGAACTCATTTTTTCCAAAACAGCTATGTAGAAGACAAAGGCAAAAGAACATGTAGAAATCCACACATGTTCATGAGATTATAGGTAGACCCGACCACTCTCCAAATAATATTTAATTTTTTCAAAATTTGATTTCTCTTTCATTGGCGGGACCCACAAATGTATAGGAAAGGTTATAAGATTTAGAAATGAGACAAGAAAAGTGATAATCCCGATGGTGGGATAACATTTTATGGTCTACCATAAAATGATAAAATTTATATTCGTATTCATGTCATCAAATAATGAATTTCTTTCTATTGGTAATTTTGGTGTTTTCTTGACAGTCGTTGGGTTTCGACACTGTTCCCAGAACAACATAGAATCCCAACAACCTTTTGAAATAGGGGAGAGGGACCAATAGTCATGCTGGCTAACTTTGTCAATATGTAGCCATTGCATGGAATATCGTAAGACCTTCATTTTTAAAAAAAAATGTAAAATGGACTCTTAACTACCTATAACTAAGGTTTGAAGGTGTGGCTCATCACGCAACTTGTTAAAATAGCACACCTAGTTAAATATGTACAAAAATTGGCTTTTTAAAGGTTCGACCAAAACTTAATCTAAAAATCTCTAGTAGTTGAATTTAAAAATATCATTTTTATTAGTGGATGATTGTATTTCTGTACAAAATATAACATATATGCAACTTAAATGGACCATATACCTATTAGCAATAATAAATATTTTTTATATGTAACTTTTAAATCCAACACAAAATGACCAATGCTTCAACACAAAAAAAATCATTTGTTGTTATAAAAATAACCTATTATTATGTAAAATACAACTTATCTCCAACACAAAGGGACCAATAGTTGAACACTAAAACTTTTTGACAATCTCACACATTTTATGAGAAAATACAAGGCATTTTATTGTGTTCACCTTTTATATTTGTGATCAAAGAAATTGTTAATATGAAATACTCTAATGCATATACTTTGCTACCCCAATAGTTGTACACACAAGAATAGTATTTGTGCACTAAGATACCAATACTTGTTTAAGTGGGCATCTTATTTTATTAAATGAGCATATTATTTTTTAAGTGACACACATATGATAGATAGCTATGATATTTTATTTGAGAAAAAAAGTTATCTATTTCACTTGTTAATGTTATTTTAATATAAGATTTATAGGTTCTCATGTGTTCAAGTATTGGTCCATTATTTATCAACATTTAGAATTTTTTTGATTTACATATGGATTATTTAATTACAATATATAGTAAAAATGTGGTGTAAGAGAGGATAATATATTCACAAGTGGGTGATCGACTATTGGACCCCGCACAACTACTGGTCCCTCTCCCCTAGTAATGGATGTGAAGTTATTATCTAAGTCTGGTGCAACCACCCACAATAACTAAGAATATTACCAAAACATCTTTCAAACCCAATAAGTGGTATCAGATTTGCAAAGTGTGGTGATATCGCAAAGTGAGAGGAGTTAAAAAAAAGAAGGGATTCTATAATTTGAATTTCAAGAAATAGTTACGGAAGTGGGAATGAAAAATTCACAAGTTTGGAAATCTTTAAATAGGAAATTAGAAAACATATACCATGATCATAAATCTTTCTCCTGAATTCCCCCTATTGTTGTGACAACTGAGTGAAACGTAAATTTTGAGTCATGGTTTTTGCATATTGAATTCGTGTTATTATTCTTTATTATGGAATGGGTGAGTAGGGGATGATTGGAATAAATTAGTCATTGATGAAAAACTTTATTTTTTGAATATGTGATTATAAGGTGATCTTTAAATCACTATTTATTGAACTTTCTTCTATTATATTCATGTTGTTCAATAGATATATATAACTCGTGGGTATATTGTACAAGTAATATTCATGGTCATGGAGGTGCATTTGGAGAATTAATTATGTCGATTTCACTATGTCTTGGTTTTCATGATCATTAGAATTGAGGTACAACCGTAGAAATTAGTTACATTATTTTGTTATGCATATCTATTTGTGAGTGTCTCTCATAGTGATGAACATTTATTTGAATCCTCTTCTACTCTCTAGTTAAGAGCATACCCCATCTTTTTTGAAAAATAAAAACAAACTTATTCATTGAGTATCTATTCCATGGAGTTGTACTTGTGAATTTAGAGATTGAGAAAATTGAAATATCTTTCAAATGTTTGTTAATAGAGAATTCTTGTGAGGGTTTGAGTCAATATTTTTAAAGATCAATATATTAACTAACAAAAATTGCTTAAAAGAATGATGTTCCTGTTGCTAAACACATCACTAATTATTATTAGATGCTGGAAATTTCATCTAGGAGAAGTACAATCTAGGTGTACTTCAAATCCTTTCAAGACAAGATGCATAATAGATACAAAATTCCAAGAGAGATTATTTAAAACTATTAGGATGCAATTTTCTTTATGATAGATATTGATAAATTCTTAATGGGGGCAGTTGACAAAAGGACATCTAGGATCATTCATATGGGATATTTGGGTTTTTGTATTCTATAAAAGTTGTAGATGAAAAATCATAATTAATTATTTACTCAAAAAAATATTACAAAAAAATATGTGTCACATCCAGACATGAGTCTACTACTTATATCTAGAATCTTGTAAAAGAAAATTATCATATGATTATGTTTAAGGTGGTCAGACATACACCTACTTATTTTTTTCCTGAAATTTGAAATTTTCAACATATAGAATAATTATTTTTCAAAAAAGGCCTAGTATCTTAGAAACTAAATTCAATTTTCTACAGATTCTCTTCTTACATATTTTTGATATAATGTTTATAACTTGTTCAAATTTTTATGTCAACTTGCCTAAACCTAATTTTTTGAATTTTCATTGCCACTTAAGGGCCTAGTTTGGCATACCATGATCCTGCACATATCCATTTTGAAGATCATGAAATTTCATGGCATACTATTTTAGTTAAAGAGGTATTACAATATATTTGATAAGAAAGATAAAATATTGTTAGAAGATGGAGTGATTACCTATTTGAAAAAGTATAATAGAGTTTTGGTTGAGATAAAAGGGGTCATCCCTCTTGAGATAATTGATATTATTGGCACAAGAAGGTTGACAACTTAGGTTGGGGATAAGAGGATCAAAGAGAGGACACTATTCAATCTCTATCCCATTATTGCCAAGGAAGAAAATATAGATAATATTCTTGAAGAGGCAAAGAAGGAATTGATGGTTAAGTCAAGGATTGAGAAGCTATTAGTTAGAAAGACCATTGAAGTTATCAAAGAAACTGAAAATTTTATTACAAAATTTTTGAAGAAACTCATATTGATGATAATAAGCCCTTTGATAAAATGGATGCATCTTTTTTAATGACTAATGAAGATCCAAATGTCTTTATCTCTGGTGTTCCAATTTTATTTTTAGTTCATTTTATGGATTATGCTAAGGATGACATTCCTAGAGTTCCTAACATCAAGATGACTATGAAAAAAGAAGATTATGTTCATGGTGAGCAGGAGGAATAATAGATATTTAAAAAAATGTAGATGATCAGACTAATAGGTCTAGGGAAAAATATGTAGAGGAGGATAAAGGTGAAGTTGAAAAAAACTCAAATAGTCGATGGCAATCAGATGGGTAAAGAAACTAGAGAAGATGGAGATGCAAAGATTGATTAGACTCAAGAAAGAGTTACAGAGGAGACTGTTGAGGGGAAAGTTGAGAATCAATTGGAGGCAAGAGACATTATAAAATCACAGGAAAATCATTTAAAGAGGATAAATTTTATATGGATGACTTGAAAATTACTCAAGGTCCAATTTAGGTGGACACTTTCAGACCAGTTCAATTAATGGGACTTTCTTTGGTAGATCAAGCCAAACCAAGGAACTAGATCTTAGAGACAGTGAAGCAAGATAATTAGTTACTTTTCCTTGTATCTGAAGTTTTGTGAAAAAACATTGGACTACATATTTTGTATATTAGAAAGAGTCCACATTAGTTCAAATTGAAAGGTTGTTCAATGCAATTAACACTCATTTTGATTCTTTGGAGAAGTCAGCACTAGTAAAAGTTTATAATGAATTTGATGCCACAATATTCACTCAGTTAAACTCATTGATCACCAGTAATGAAATATCATTGGAATTTGTTATTTCAAAGTTCAAGGATGAATTAGAAAAAGGAGGTTAAACTTATAAATCTTGTATTGGATATCCTAAGTTTGTATCTATTATTGACAAAATCATAAAGGATAGTGAAGTGATTCTAACTAAAATATCACAGGCATTTGATCATTTGAAGGAATTAGCCTCGATTCATGTAGTCCAAGTGACATCGTCAAATAATAAAATTAAAACACTTGTCACTAAGAGAGATAGAGTGAAGGGAAGGATCACTAAGTTGTTGAACTTACTTACAGTTCCTAAACTTGATATTTTGTTGAGAGGTTTGAAGGAGGAAAAGGAAACTTATGAATATCCCGATGCCCCTAGTTTTCTTGGATCCAAGAAGTTGGCTTATTCCATCTATTGGAAAATTGATATTTCTAAGAGAATTAAGAAAATATGGGATATAGATTTTGCAGCTTTGATGAATAATTTCTGAGATATTTTCAAGCTCTTGTAATTATGTTTGCATATTTTTGTATAAAGGAAAAATATATAGGATTTCGGTAGTCAAATTTTGGGGAAGACTCCAACATTTTCTATTGATGTCAAAGAGGGAGAGATAAGGAGAGAAAAATGAGATATTCAACTTAGGGGGAGCACAACTTTTTTTGCATTTTTCTAGTACACTTAGTCATTTTTCACTAGGTCATTCCATCGATGCAAAAAGGGGAGATTGTTAGCAAGAGACTCATATTTCAAAGATTGAAATATAGAGATGATAAGAAGACATGTTGTATGTGCAAAGAACTAGAATGTGGACATTGGGTTGATGAATTTTATATTGTACCTACATGGAACTATATAGGCATAGTTGATGCTATTTCTCAATACACTATTTTTTATTGTAGTCAAAATATTATGTGGAAGTAAGCCTTTATATGTTTTAATATGAGAAGTGAGCTCTAGGAAGTGTATCTACATGCAAGTGCATTCCCCTTTCTATATTCAAAAACTTATAAGGGTTATTAATTGATGAAGGGTGCTCCCCTTAATACCACAAACACATAACAGAAACAAAGAAACAACAACAATATGCAATAACAGAAAATGGGCTTCTTACTATCTCCACAAATGTGGAATTACAAACTTTCAGAATTAAAATATGCAAAGCCACATGGGAATTCCCTTACAATATTTTCTAGGACAAAGCCTCAAATCAATACCCAGATCTACTATCTAGAAGAGCCCCTGAGCTGCCTAAGACAACAATACAACCTTCCTTATATAGGCAATTTTCCATCGCCTGGGAAGGTTCCAGAATTTTAGAAAATAAGGTCGACCAAACTTAGAATTATTTTATTTTACAATTTATTACATCAAAGTCGGCTCAAAATAACTTTTGAAACCCAAACAAAATTTTTGAAGGAAAATCATTTTCCACCAATTCAGGTGACCCAATTTCTGAAGACAAATAAGTCATCAGCAGTTCACCTGATTGACTATTATGACCCCATTTTGGAAAGGCCACGAAGCGCTCTACAGGCCTAACTTGCGCAAGTGCTTGTCACCCAAATTTTTGACCTCATTCGGGGACTCTAAAGACTTCAAAACTGAGTTCAAAGTTTTTGTACCCTATAGACAATACTGAAAATCTTCAATATCTACAAAGCTAGACTTGATTTGTCAATGAAACTTTACTAGTAGGCTGATATGACCAAAATGAACCTCCAGGGAAGAAATCATAACATTCTGAGATCGGATAACCAACTTACTAAAAATAGCAAGTTTCCATAAATAGCAGCTCTACACAAGATGGCCCTTATTGAATACAAAAACAAAAATATTTTTCGGTGATGCAAGATTGCTCTTACACCTAGGATGCTCCTACATCATTAATTTTGTAGAGTAATCATTTGTGGGTTCCATCCCCAGTGTGGTTTTTTTCCTAATAGGGTTTCCACACAAAAATCATGTTGTCATAATATTGTAGATTATTTTTTTACGCTTCTATTGTTTAATTTTAGTTATATTTGGTTTAAGGTTGTGCAATAATTTTAATAACCTTAAAAAGTTTAGAAAATTAATTCACCTCCCCCCCTTCTCCCCCCCTTCTCCTCTTAGTGTTGTTCAATCCTAACAGCTTTAGTCTAGAAAGATATTTTTTTATCCTATATACCTTGTCTTCTCCACCCAAAAAATTATAATCAGGTGGTTGTTCACATATACCTCTACTTTCAGCGCTCTATTCAAGAAGGTGGACCTCACATCCATTTAAAATACCTTCTATTTATGTTTGGATACAATTACTATGATAGTACACACAATTTCCCTCCTTGAAACAAGGGCATATATTTTGGATCATAATATTTTCCAAACTATTGCTTATACCCACTACCACTAATTATGCCTTGTGTCTATCTATTTTTCATTCAGCATTTGTACTTGGTCTTGTAGATCTATCTAACCTAAATAACTTACTTATTGAGAGGCAAATCAGTTAGATTCCATGTTCTGTTTATTTTTATTACATTTATTTTCTCATCCATGGCCTCACACCATTTATCCTCTTTTACAACATCTTCAAAATAAATTGAATCACTACTTAGATAAAATAATGTAAAATTTATTTTCTCATCAAAATATTCTTCATACCTTTCACTTTGGTAGATCTCCCTTAGACTCTTGATCTTTATTTGTATAAGGGAAGGAGTGGGAGCATAACTCTCACTACTACTTTTTTTGTGTTGCGCAAGCCCAATAAGGAGCCATATAGAGCCATCCATATATATTTGTATAGAAATCCATAGCTATCCAGAGCTATCAAAGACCAATTCTCTAGCTGTATATGGCTATTTCTATTTTTTTAAATTTTTGTCAAGAGTTGTCAAGAGATATGAAGAGCTCTTTATATATGATGTTGCATCATCTTTTTGATGACCACACTCATCTTCTTTATCAATAATAGGTACTTTACTTGTAGTGCTTTCAGATATATCCGCTGAGTCATCCCATGACTTGTTGTTAATGAACTCCACATATCTAATAGTGATGATCTTCTTGGTGACCAGGTTATACAACCTATCTTCTTTTGATTCAATATTATAGCCCATGAAGATGCACTTCACGCCTTGGTCATCTAATTTTTTCCTTTTCTCCTTTGGTACATGTTGATATGCTACACCCAAATACTATCAAGTGTTTAACCATTCATTTATGTTTTTCTCACAATTCAAGAGAAATCTTGTCATGAACTACCTTTGTAACACTTCTATTTATCAAATATACAACTATTGCTACAACCTCTGGACCTAATATTCATTTTGAATTCTTTTGTGTCATCATACTCCTTTCCATTTTAATAATAGTCATATTTTTTATTTCATCCACTCTATTTTGTTATGGAGTATAATTGGTTGTTAACTCCTTTTTTCCATATTTCTTGTAAAAAATTATAAATTGATTGTAGGTATACTCACCCCTTCTATTAGACCTTGGGACTTTGATATTATGTCCACTTTCTTGTCCATCTTAGCCTTTAAATAAAATAAAAAAATTAAATGCTTTAGATTTATACTTCAAAAAATAAACCCATGTCCTACAATTGAAATCATCAATAAAGGTCATAAAGTAATCTCTCCCCTCGATGCATGCAGTTTGCATAGGGCCAACCAGATCTATATACACTAGCTCTATTGGTGCTCTTTCCCTTCTAGAGTTACTAGATTTAAAGGGAATCCTCTATTACTTACCCAAAAGGAAAGCCTCACACTTTCTACTAGACTCTACAATTATCGAAAAATCATCTACGATTTTTTCTTGGATAATAAACTCAAACCATCATAGCCAAGATGTCTCTACCTTAGATGTCACAACTTGGAGGGATCTTTAATCACACTCTTGAATTTTGATTATTTTTGTAAGTTGTAGTATATGCTTTCTTGGGAGGTGCAACTATAGAATGTGAAGAGAATCATGTCTCTATCCTCAAAGAAAACATCTAGTTATTTTTCATTTGGACTACTACAACTACATTCTTACTCCCATATATTTCATAAATGAAACATTGACCATTCTTCATCATCACTTTGTATCCATTTTGGATGAGTTATCTAACACTCACTCGATTGTGCTTTATAGAAGGAGAAGATTAGACATGTTAGATCTCCTTCTTCTCAGATTTCTTGGTGTATATCATAATAGATCATTTGCCCACAATTGGAATAGTTGCATTGTTGCCCATTTTAATCACAGACTTTACATTTTATCAATGAAAAAAAATAAACTTTTATTTCCACTCATGTGGTTACTAAAACTGCCATCCAAATACCAGATTCCATGAACTCCTTCTTCACCAATGTTACACATGACTAAGGCTATAGACTATTTTCCTTCACCTACATTTACATCACCCATATTTGCACTCTTCTTTGACTGGTCATTTTTCCTTTTTCAGCATTCACTTGCACAATGCCCAATTTTATTGTAATTATAACACTCCACGTTTCTCTTATTCAAGTTATTGTTTTTCTTTCCTTGTCTGGATCTATTTTGAGAGTTAATTACTCCCTCATGGTTGCCTACTCATTCTGAGATTTCTCCTCCAGCATTTCCTCATCTGGAGTTTCCACAACCTCTACCTCTTGAATTTTATCTGGAGTTGTTCCTTCCTCCACCCTTACCTCTTTCATTGGTCCGAGATTTGAAATCTTTCTCTTTAGAAAATGTTGTAGACCAATTAAGGTGTTGCTCATGGGTTTGGAGAGAGTGTTACAAGCTAGGGTTGTCATTGCACCAAAAGATCGACCTATTAATGCCTGATATAACCACTAGACTTATAGAAGACATAGGAGGCAGTTAAGCCATATCACAAATCGTGAGGAGAGCAGTGACCATTTTGCCAACAATCTCCCCCTCAGTGTTACCCGAGGGGATTTGAACTTGTGACCAAGCTCCGATACCACTTGTTACAAGCTAGGGTTGTCGTTGCAATAAAATATTGACCTATTAATGTCTGATATAACCATTAGACTTATAGAA
Organism: Chamaecyparis obtusa; assembly: GCA_027943335.1. NCBI lineage: Eukaryota > Viridiplantae > Streptophyta > Pinopsida > Cupressales > Cupressaceae > Chamaecyparis > Chamaecyparis obtusa. The sequence goes on from BSBK01007395.1 coordinate 840,305, forward strand.
GACACAGGAGATGGTTAAGCCATATCACAAATCCCAAGGGGAGCGTTGACCATTTTGCCAACATAGAGCCCATTAACTCATAACAAAAAAATGTTGAGAGATCTCTTTCCTCCTCAATGAAAATCACAATCCTATAAAATCACGATGGAAGACTTCTAAAGATTTTATTTACTATTCTATGCTCCTCCATGATTTCTCCACTCATCCTCAGCCAGTTTACCAAACTAGATACTCTTGTGCTAAAATTTGAAATGGACTCATTGTGCTTCATTTGAAGAGTCTCAAAATCTCTTCTAAGCATCTAGAGCTTCACCAATTTGAATTAATCAATCTCATTATAGCTTGTTTGGAGGATTTCCCAAGCTTCTTGATATAGTTAGTTGTTATTTTAAAAAATATTACCTCTATCAAGGCCGTGACTTCTATGAAGATCAATGTCTTCATATTTTTTTTCCTTGTCTCCTTCAACAAGTCTTGTGATTGTTTGAGAGGGAAGCAAATTGAACTGAGTCCGCCACATCCACAAGGTCTGACAAATTATTTACAGTAATAATAGTCTTCATCTTCTTTTTCCAAACATCATAGTTTTGTCCACTAAAGGACAATGACTACTACCAGCTCTTTCCTTCATCTTCAACCATGTCTCCTATACAAGAAACTCAAATACTTAGAAAAAAATAAATGCCCAAACTTGTGCAAGGAGTTAGGGTCAAATGTCTCTATACCATGTAATAATTTTAGAATCACTTTAAATTTTGAAAACTACACAAAATCCTCTTATACAAACTTAAATATATAAAATAGCTCAAATACAGTGCTCTAATAACATGCAACAAAAAAAAATATCCAATACATGACAACAACACAGAACTTGCAAACTCTGATTTCTCAATTACTAATAATACACAATGAAATAAAATAAATGGCGACAACACACAACTGGAGGCATGTAAACTTATTTCTTGCTTCTTATTAAATCTGAAAATTATTTTTACAAATAAAACTACAAATTACAAACTAACATGTAACATTCTGAAGCTGCACCCAAAACAAGATTTAGAGCTTCTTAGAGCTCTTACAAACTACATGGAGCTATCACTGCACAAGCTGCCACAAACTCTGAATCAGATAGAGCATAAAAACATTATTTTTGTGTCTGCTCACAAAAACATTATTCAACTTCTAGCTAATGCTGAGAACATTCTTCCCTTTTGTCATTTACTGTCCACAAAATTTTCTTTCACAAATTCAAAATCACCTGCCAAAATAATTTGGTTTGACTGTTGGGCTGCACTTTCTCTGGTTGACGTGACTACTGAGGATAGAAATGTCAATGTCTGCACATTCCTCTTCACTGCATTAACTCGTTGCTGAAAGCTGCTGATAGGTTTTGATCATTTCTTCACTACCATTTCTTAAAATAAAAACTGGTTTTGATCACCTACTTTCTTGCGTACTCTACAGGAAGCGTGTGGTTGTATGATTTTGCTTCTTCAAAATGGCGAGAGGGTACAAAATTGCCAGGAGCAGTCATTTACGCAACATCCAAGTTTTGAATTCCTGCACTCTCTTTTCCTGGATCGTTACTTGGTAATACCTATAGCCAACATTACACCATATTTTCAGCTAACTAAAATTATTTGCATTCAGTTTACAATTCTTCACATCATACCAAGTTATTTGAAAAATGAAATTTGTTTATAATCAAATTTAGAATACATTGTGCTTATGAGGTTTTGCAACATATTCTCTGACTTTTTACCAAACTTGACTCAATGGTTGATTTTTTTTTAGCTTGCAAAATTTTGACCATTTTAACTAATGTCATTAACAGATAATAAAATTGTAGAACTTAGGGAAAACATTTCTGCTGATGAAGAGGAACTCATTATTCGATTGCATGGACTCCTCGGAAATAGATTTGGATTGAGGGAGGAATGGTGACCGTTGCAAGCTTCCGCAGAAACACTAATGACTTTCATAAGGAGAGAAGATACCAGAGATGGAAGGGAAAATGGCCCTCAAAAAGGAAGAAGGAAGCAGAACAGAGAAGGTGATGGCCTCACATCCGGGAGAAGAACTGGAAAGCAGATCACGACAAGCAAGGAATCTCCTAGGTACGTCACTCTCGTCAATACAACAGAACTCAACCGTTCCAACATAATAAAATAGAGTTTCATCTGCATAGGGGATCCCATAACAAAATTCCTCAGTTTCGCGCCATAGTGAATAACAGGTCTTTTTTTAAGTTTTCAAAAATTGGGATCAACCCTGCATCAGGGAGAGACAATACTCTGAATCCCAACTTAATACCCATATTCCCAACATTTTCAAGGGGCATTCCGATCAATCCTCCTTTGCCAAAAAAAGCCTAGACGGACACTTATTACAAGATTCATAGAAGAAGACTTGCCCTGTTAGGGAACCTGAACTGGAATCCCCAGAGTTGGGGAGCTTCTAAAAAATGGCTTCAGATTTGGAGACCAATCCACAAGGAAGATACCTGAAAGGGAATCAACGAAGCTCCATTGGACCAGGATGGAGAAGGCAATAGGGTAGATTCTTTACATCTTGCAATGGAGAAGCTAGTATCAACAAGGGACCAAACTCCTTCGATCATCTTTCCATAGGAAATGCTAGCTGAGAGGAAGGCATACCTCTTCAAATACGCAATCATTTGCAAATTTTGGGAAATCAACATGGAATATGGTGTATTCCACAGTTGGGTATCTACAAACTGGTCGGATTCTGTCTAGATTTACTCTTTAGATAATGAACTAGGATATTTTCTAGTCATTTTTGAGGATAAAATGTCTCGAGACAAGGTTTTCCGAAACAAAAAATGGTTCTACAAATCATAGGGTCTACATATGCAATATTGGATGCCCGACTTCAATAGCAAGGATAATGTCATCAGGTTCATACCCAAGTGGATCACACTAGAAAATTTACCTATGGAATACAGAGGAAAAGAGATCATTCATATCCTGGCTAATAAAATAGGAATTTATCTTGACCATCACATAGACTGCTCTTCTGCTTCTGTGAAGATATGTTTGCTTGCAAGTCTAGAACGGGAATTCCTTGCTTCACTTAAAATTATTTCAAAACAGGGCAATTGGATTCAACTCATTACCCAAGGGGTTGAGAATCTTCCCATATCTAAGAAAAGACACCAGGAGATGGAGGTGGATAAAATAATCAGGGAGCTCCATTCAGGTTTGGCAAGAGATCAAGATGCTAATACCAATCTCTCATTTTCTTATCAAGAAATGGAGATGGCTGGAGAATTACATTCAAAAGTTATAGAAGTATCAGAACAGTCGTTGATCCACAATGTTCGAGGAGGCAATTCATGCTGGGAAGAGTCAACGGTCTTGGAGTCTTTTATCCGAGTGTTAGGTTGGGTCATGCATAGGTTTGTAAAACAACCCCATCATCCTGGTCTTGCAATAACTTACCCAAACAAGGCTTCCAATAGTTGCCAAGATACTCTTTCGATCAAGACTCTTCAGGACCGAGCACTCCCTCATATTTCTCCCTTGATTCTGGGTTTTCGATGTTTTCCTGAATCATCTCCACCTTTTCCCTTGCATAAGGTCATTTCCTTAAAGCCTTTTAGGTTCAATCCTTTAACTTTATAGCAAATCATTCTTCAATGGGTATCGGAAGTCCAATTGGATTTGATAGAGGAAATAGTAGATCAAGTAATGAGCGAGGAGGAATCTTCAAATCGACCCCTGTAGCCAATGGAGATGCTATTGGAGAAGTCAATGTCCTCAATTGATTTGGAAAAAGAAAACTTAAATGCAGAATAAACAACAGAAGAAGATGACATTCTTAAGATTAAGTTATGTGACCTCAAAGCCTCAACCAAAACAAAAATTTCAGCCACAACATCTTCTTCACCAATCTTTCAAGGGGTTAACCTTCAAACTCCTGATTCATCATCTTCTTCATACTTGGGGCAGAGAACATCCTACAGACTGAGACTCAAAGAACAAAAAGAGATGACTAAGTTGCTAGCCCCTCAAATGGAGAAAACCTCATCCACATTTAGAGTCAAAGGAGGGTTAATTAATCTCAAACCATTAGAAGAAAATATGGATCACCTCAGAATTAATAATCTACAATCGGACAGAGGTGTACCTTCTCAAGTGTATGAGGAAACAGAGATCTCCCCAAAACTTCAGGCAGTTTATGATATTTCTGGTGATACAACATTAGAACAACCAATTGGGGATCCTCAGAAGTTAACATATGTGGAAAGGCTACTAGATGAGGATTATATTAAGGATGAAGAAAGACTAATAGACATCTTAGTGCTCACCCAAGAAGAATCAGAGGAAGATCACCGGCAAGATTTTTCACCAAAACACAACAACCTAGGACTAGTGTAATCTATTCAAGATTGTCACATGGATTGTGGAAAGACCAAAAAGCAGGGGATAGGAAGGAAATCTAATGCATCACTCAAGAAGCAAGTTGGAGAGGAATCAGATCAAACCAAAATAACATCATACATTAATGTAGGGAAGGGGAAGTTCCTTCCCGAGTTGCAATGAGAATCATCTCCTGGAATGTTAGGGGCCTCAATGCCCCTAACAAACAGCGTTTGGTCAAACACTGTATCATATCATCTAAAGCAAAATTAGTTCTACTTCAGGAAACAAAGATGGATAAAGAGCAATTGGAAATCTTCGCCAAGAATTTAGGAGATTGGAAGGCTCATAGTGTAGATGCAATAGGATCCTCAGGTGGCTTATCGGTCTTATGGAATTCTAGGTTTTCTTCTTTCATTCCAATGGATCATGGACCAAATTGGATAGTTAGGAACCTAATTAGCACCAAATCCAATTTAAATATTCATATAGTGAATGTATATGGCCCCATCTCACACAAGAAGAAGGCAAAATTATGGGCAGAAATCTCTAATTGCTTTGCTCAATGGCCAAAGGACAACTTTATAGTGGGGGGTCATTTCAATGCTATAGTTCATGCATCAGATAAATTAGGGGGATCTCTAAGAACCTCTCACTAACATAATGATTTCAGGGTTTGGTTACAAAAAGAGAGTCTTATGGAGGTGGAGCTGCAAAATGGCTCCTTCACATGGTCAAACCGAAGAATGGGCATATGCAACATCTCAGAAAAATTGGATCATTTTCTATTTAAAGGAGACCTTACAGAATTCCCTTTTGACTTAAAAGCCTCTATCATTCTAATTTCAGGATCTGATCACTTCCCTATTCAACTTAACATTCTCGAGGCCAACAGACCCTTGGGATGTCCTTTTAAATTTGAAAATATGTGGCTTAAAGAGGAGAATTTCTTGGAGCTCGTAGATGAATGGTGGAAGGATTTCAAAGTTGAGGGGTCTAAGTTATTCTGCTTTGTCTCCAAACAAAAATACATCAAGCAAAACCTTCTCATATGGAATAGAACTCATTTTAATGACATCTTTGCATCAAAATTGAAGATTGAACAAAAATTGGAGAATCTGAATCTAAAAATAATGCAATCGGGATTGGACCATGACAGTTACTTAGAAGAAAAATCTCTCTTAAGGGATTGGGAAGATATCCTAGCTAAAGAAGAAATATACTGGAAACAAAAATCTAGAGAGTCTTGGCTAGCTGAAGGAGATAAGAATACAAAATTTTTTCCCTCAAATACAAAACAGAGGAGAGGCATTAATAGGATTTCTCAACTCAAGGATGTTGTTGGCCCTATATTGGAGGATCAGCAGGAGATCATCAAAGAAATCACCAGATATCACTCTCAGCTTCTCAATTGTTCTATCTCAACTCCCTTGGGGATTCAACAAAGGGTTATTGGAAAACATCCCAAATATCATTACTGATGTAGATAATCAGATACTATCCAGCCCCTTTTAGGAAGAAGAAATATGGCATACTATCTCCCAAATGGCTCCAGACAAAGCTCCAGGACCAGATGGCTTTCCTCCAAGCTTCTTCTTTCATTGCTGGAGCACTTTGGGAAAAGAACTCACTAATGCTTTGGAGGCTGCAAGAGCTTCAAGTAGATTTCTAACTGAAATCAACAATACTTTCATAGTGTTAATACCTAAAAAGGAACAAGTCATTAATTTGGATGAATTTAGACCAATTGCTCTCTGTAACTCAATTTACAAAATTCTCTGTAAAGCTCTAGCAAATAGACTAAAAAAGGTCTTAGTTAAACTAATTGGGGAGGAACAGACCGGTTTTGTCCGGGGTAGATCAATTCTAGATGGGATAATCATAGCCCAAGAAGTGATACATTCTATCCAGCACAATAAGCAATCCAACATGTTTATAAAATTAGATATCAAGAAGGCCTATGACAAGGTCAATTGGAGATTCTTGATTAAATGTATGGAGTGATTTGGGTTTTCTAAAGCATGGATCAATTTGATATTTTATTGTATTTCAACTCCTAAATTCTGTATCTTGGTGAATGGATTGCCACAAGGCTTCTTTGAAGGCTCTAATGGCATCAGACAAGGAGATCCATTATCACCATTTTTATACATAATTATGGCTGAGGCATTAGGGGAGAAGTATGATCAGTATGCAGGATCAAAACCTAATCAATGGCATTACAATATCCTCAACCATTCCACTAGTTACTCATCAACAATTTGTAGATGACATTATTCTCATGGGTCGGGGGAGTATCTAGGAAGCTAAGAAGATTTCCAAGATACTAGATCACTATGGACAAGCTTCAGGGAAACTAGTCAATAAAGAGAAATCAGTGGTCTTCTTTCACACAAAAAAGAAAATCCAACAGAAAATTGTAAAAATTTTGGAATGTAAATCAGGCTCTCTCCCATGTCCATATCTGGGCATCCCGATTGACAAATCCCTCAGAACAACATCAGTTTGGAAACCTCTCAATGAAAATATGGACAGGAAGATGGATAATTGGAAAACCAGATGGCTATCTTGGGCTGGGAGATTAGTCATGATCAAAGCAACATTATCAGCAATACCAATATACCTAATGTCTTGCCTTCCACTTACCACAGAGGGATATATGGATATGGTGAAGAAACTTAGGAAATTCTTTTGGCAAGGTACAGATACTAAGAGGAAATTTGCATTAATCTCTTGGGATAAAATATGTAAACTGAAATCTTTTGTTGGCACTGGCATTAAAAATCAATTATGGTAGAATCAAGCTCTAGGTGCAAAGCTTTATTGGAAAATAGTGAATAATCAAGATTTCAAATGGATTAGAATTCTCAGAGCTAAATATTTAGTCAACTTTAATAAGGAAGATATAGTCAGAATTAAAGAGTTCCCAAAAGGCTCGAGAATATGGAACTTCATAGCTAAGTCAAGACATATTATTAACAATAATATATCTTAGAATATCAAAGAAGGAAAGGAAGCAAGATTCTGGGAAGACTCTTGGGGTGGGCATCCAACCATCAATTCACAGTTAGGCCCCAATGAGAACAATCATATTTGCACTTCATCCTAGGGACCAGTTCTCAGTGACTATATCATTCCTTCGTCCTCTCCTACTATAGGTGGTTCTTGGGAGTGGAAAGACTTCTCATCACTTCAATTAGATGCAAGAGAGGTAGATAAGCTCAAAACATTGATCAAAGATAGGCCCTTTCTTCTCAAACAAGGAAAAGATGAAATCATTTGGAATGGGGCAAAATCAGGATCCTACAGTGTCAAAGAGGATTACAATCTTATAGCCAAATCATCCACATCTAAAATAGAAGAGATCCCAACACAATTATGTTGGAATAAGGTTGGACTCTCAAAAGCTGGGTTATTTATGTGGGCGGCATCCTAGGGTAGAATTTTAATTGCAGATAAATTTATTAAGATGGGATATCAGGGTCCATCCAGATGCATTATGTGTTTTAAGAATGAAGAGGATGTAAATCATCTATTATTATCATGTCCCTTTGCTAAAGATTGTTGGTATTGGCTTTATTCAAGATTAGGATGGTCATCAGCCCCCCCCAAATAATTTACTCCAGTTTTTTATATCATGGCCATGAATCATGGTAGGAAGTTTATTCAGTAATCTATGGATGATCTCTCCATCAATTCTAACGTGGGAGATTTGGAAAGAAAGGAATAGAAGATTATTCCAGGATAAATTTTTGAAATTTGAAACTATAATTAACAAATTGGAGGCAGCCATAGTTGAGGTAATGAATTCCCGGATCCAAACTCAATCAATATAACACAAATTCTTTACCAATTGGGATGATCAGATGACAAAAAATTGGTTTGGGTTAAAAAATCCAATCACCATAGGCAAAGGATATAGAAGAAATCAAGAACTAAGGAAGGCATGTGTCTGGAAACCCCCTCCAATTGGATGGTACAAATTAAATTTTGATGGAGCTTCTAAAGGTAACCCAGGCCCCTCAGGAGCGAGATGCATCATACGCTCTACAACTGGGAATGTGATTGCCAAACAAGCCATACCATTACCCAAAGATACCAACAATATGGCAGAATTTAAAGCACTATTATTTGGACTGATACTAGCTCAGGAAGCAGGGATCTCAAAGCTTGAAATTAAAGGAGACTCGCTGATTACCATCAATGCAATCAAAGTCAGATCAACCCCAAATTGGCGTCTTATGGTAGTTTTAGAGGTAATCTTACAGTTAATGGATAATTTTGAATCGAAAACCATTAACCATACTTTCAGAGAAGGAAACACTGAAGTGGATGAGCTGGCTGACCTGGTAGCTAGAGGAACAAATTTGAAAATTCTATCCGATGTTAGCGGAGTTTCAGCAGAGCTCATTGAATCTAACCACTAAATCAAAATGGTCAAATCAGGTTCTGATACATTTTTGCCTCAAAAATTGACAGAACGACTCCTTGTGGTGATAAGACGAGCGTCTTCTCTCATAGTGCATAGCGCATGTAGGAGTTTAGAACATTAAATGAGGAGTAGGATTAGGACAAGAGGAGTAGATATCTATTGTCCATCGAAGAGTATCGGCATCCGGACATGAGTTATCTTCTGGCATCAAAAACCTTGGTTTTTTTCAATCATTCGCCTCTGCGCAGTTAAATCTCTGACACCAGTATTTCCTATGTGCACTGCTGCGATTGTGTGGGACCCAACTCTTTATCATGTAAGTCGTCGCTAGGTCGAGGAATGAAGAAAGTCTATCCAACGACTGTGAGTTTGCCTTTGTTGCTAAATCTCAATGGTGGGACCTAGTTTCTGGATGAGTCAAAGGGTCCTGACATGTCAGAGCATCAATGGTGGTCGCTAAAGGGCAAGGGATTTGTCAGAGCTATGCAAAATCACATTGGCTGTTGAATCTTCTTTACGGTGTAGGGTTTCAAACTAAGGGTCCAAGGTGACACGTATGTACAAATGGCACTCCCCTATTGGCCGAAGGAAATAAAGAGGTGGAGTGTTGTCAACAAGGCTTGTGTTAGAGATTTTGATTGACGGCTGGTGTGTGATCGCATGGAATATTCTCAACTCATGTGATCATGCACCCACCGTCCGATAAGGAAAATATGAGGTGGAGTGTTGTAGCGGGGCTTGTGTTAGAGATTTTGATTGACGGTCGGCATGTGATCGCATGGAATATTCCCACCCCATGCGATCATGCGCCCACTGTCCAATTAGATGCTGATGGTTTATCTGTAGTGGGACCGCGTGATGATTCATCGTTGAGGTGTCAAGTTGTGATTGGCTGAGCTAGAAAGGGAATGTTGACACATCGGTGGGCCTAGACTTTTCAGTTGGGTCACAGCATGGATGATCTGATGGTGGGTGCATGTTCTGGTAGAGTCTTGGAGGTCTATGCAAAGATGCGACGACCGTCGATCTTCCTGATGCTGGCCCAGTCAAAGTTCTCACTAGTTCACAGATAAAGTGGGCCCTAAGGTTTGTGGTGAGTGCTGGAGGCTTGTCGCATGTTCGCATGAGCCAGTTTTGTGTTATACGATCATGCAACAAGCCCTTTGTGGTAACTTTATGTGGTGGCGATTAACGGTGGTAAAGGGCTACGATGTGTTGCATGTTCACATAGCCCTTTTCCTGGCTATGCGATCATGCGACAACTGTTGAAAGATGTTGTTGCGGAATTAAAGGTGGGTCCATGTGTCGAGTCTTGCCGACGTGCCCCTTTCTGATTGACCAACAAGCGCTGAGATGGATATGCATCATGGATCCCATAGCCAAGGGCAGGTAACAGTGGTGGAGGTTTATGGGTTGTCACATGTTTGCATAAGCCATTTTCAAACTATGCGATCATGTGACAACCATTAAGGGAATGTCGGCGTTGCGGAGTTAAAGTTGCCAAGCCGCGAAACATGATGATCTAATGGTGGTGATATAAACTAGATCTCAGTTCAGATATTGACCGTTGATAGACTGTTGGTGCCCTGAGGATGACCATTGCATTTCAAGTTCAAATTTGCAAAGGATTTTCGCGACGGGAAGTACCAGAATTGATGGCTTTAGTAGCGGTTTTCAACTGATTTGGTGGCGCAGTTATTGCCGATTGATCCGAAGGGCTCAGTGACCATTTGTAGTGATGTTTTGTACCTAGTGGAGTATGTTTTTGAGCTCGAGAAGCTTTTTGTAGGTGGTGATTTGTACTAGTTTTCATGGCTATCCCTAGTGTTCTGTACTGAAGAAATTAGAAGTAAATATCGGTATCAATCGACTACTATTGTTGAAAGTTGAAATGATTTCGTTCTGAACATTAGGCCCTGCAACAGTGGGCTTGAACTGATGATAGATACTTTGTTAATTTATGTTTATATTTATATATATAAAAATCCTGGCTTCGGCCCTTCATCGATAAAAAATAAAATAAAAAATTGTAGAGCTTTTAGACTAAGTTAATTTCTTGTTCATTTCACGTTCGAGGGAGTGTAAAAGGGTTATGTATAATTGAGGTTGTTACGAGAAAGATAATAAATGAAATATAATTGGCTTTTCCAATTTTCTACATATGAATTTATTGAGGCACCACATGAGAAGTTGAAAGTTTGTTAAACATGACAGTAGAGGAAGCATTTCTTATCATAAACTTTTATAAAATATATTAAACATATAATTAATTTTTAAATAATTTATTTCTACATTTAACTAATTACAATTGATATACTTTTGGACGAAAAAAGAGTGCAAAGTTTGTTTTCTCCATAAGTTCCGTAAAACATTTTAATTTAATCATTTTAATCCAAATAATTTGATTATCTTCCTTGCTTCTTTCTCTCCTCTCTGCTCATAATCAGCATCATCAGTGGGCAATTTAAGTTTATAGAGTGGGCAGAAGTTTCAGGAATCCAACCACTTATGAATACACTCCTCATGGTATTCATGCTTGCAAGACATCTTCTTAATTGTTTCACCCTCCACCATTCTCTCCTGATACAGAACACAAGTTTTCTCTACGCTTAACCAAAACTTTTGTCTTCAAATTCCTGACAGCTGTTTTAGTTGCTGAGGATTTCCCCCGATTTGAATTGAAAACCCATCAGCCCAAAAATTATTTTCCCCATAATCTTGAACATCATAAATGTTAAATACTATAACTTCTGTATTAGATTCAACGTCCTACCATATTTTTTGCCAATTCAAGTTCTCCCCCACAATTTGAATCACTGGACTGTTCATGGATTCAAACCCCAAAAATATTACTCTCACCGGAAGAGTATAAAATTATCTGGAATTTGAATCCTCTGTAAGAATTGTCCTTCTGTTTGTACTCTGTTCATAATTGGAATGTGAGAATTCGGCAAGATACCTGCCCCCAAACAAACAAGTAACAGTGATTGCAACACCATTTGTGAAATAGTCTAAATGTGAAATTCTTCGGTGCAGGTCTTTTGTGTAATCCTCGTGTGCTCTGTTCCTGAGCACATTTGGAGACACGTTTTGTTGGAGAAGCCTGAAATCAATTGACAGAGCTTCCATGAAGTCGCATTCACCAGAGCCAGTCACATTTGCTTCACACTTGGGGCACTTCAATTGCTCCATCATATTAATAATATTCAATAGAGTCAATCAATAAATTAGGTTATAGAAAAGAACTCTGACTTTTTAATAGACACATTTTTTACAATTGAAATGATTGTATATTTACCTTACATGGTTCAAATTTTCATGATTTTGGTGGAGTTCCCTTCGGGATAAGTGGTGTGATAATTTTTAAGAAAAGTATAGAAAATTAAAATATGGTTTATTTTATATTGTGAGAAGTAGTTATAGTTAGATATGGACAAATTATAAATAAGTTATTATTCTAGGTCTGAAAGAAAACATTATTGGCAGCAAACTTGTTACTACTATAATCTATTTCATCACAATCATGAGATCCATCATCTTTAGAAGTGAAGTCACTAATCACATCCTTAAGTCTGTTCTTAATTGTTACATCTGTTCTCTTTCTTAAGAGAGATTTTAGCCTATTGTAAGTTTCTATATAACTCTTCCCCTTGTTCAACAGCTCTTTATTCAAATAAAAATAGATAATCATGACATTTCATTCTAATTTTGTCTCAAATTGTTATCTGAAGACTTGAAAACAATTTACATAAATTCGTAGCTGGATACAATAAACATTTCCCAAAATAAAAAGTGATCTTGCTTCTATAACCTTTTAACAACCTCTGAAGGTGAAGCATAACCACAAAAACTGTTAAAGCTTCAAACATATAAAAAAAATTAAATTTAGTACCTATGTACCTATAAATTTCGAACATATATAACCCATGGGTGAATTTAGTACCTATGTACCATTAAATTTCAAACATATATAACCCATGGGTGTCTACTGAAATGTTCGTACACATCCAGGCATGATTGATCAAATCTCAAAAACAATCAGAGATCCAGGATGGCAGCAGGTATAGCACAAATACATAAATCTTGTGGTCTGTCAATGCGACTCCTCTTGATTGTTCCACATGTCTCACTCGGAAGTGTGAGCATATAAAAACCATCCTCACCTTCAATGGGATCCCATTCGCTCACAAAAATCTTATTGTTAACCATTAGAGTGTCGTTAAAGATTCGGCAGCTATTTTCCATTGGAAAAGTTCCCACAATGTTCAGTTTATCTTGGCTATGATCATACTCAATTAATCAGCTAGCAGACAAACAATGCAATGCACTAGAGAATCGTCCAAATCCAAATTAGCGCAATGGTGGGGGAAGACACAGAAGGGAGCCTGCGAATGACAGTGCAAAATGGAAGAGACACACAAAGGTCTGGAACGCTCTACAAAAAGGGAAAATAACAAACTTCATTAAAAGGTTACATGGCAGTAAGCAAGTGGTCACTAACATTTTTGTGTAAAGATGGAATGAAGGAAGTGTGGAGATAGAGCGAAAGACCTTTACAGTCATTGAAGAGGTCATTTCGAAAGTCACCGACATCCCCATTGTTGGCAAAAAATTTTACAGCGACCGCAAAATTTTTGACAATGTCGTCAATGACTTCGTGAGAGACGATGAAGAGAAGAAAGCAATAGTAAAATGGGAACTATTGGAAACTACAATTGAAGCAATTTTTATATTGTCATTGATGTCAAACCTTAATTGGTAAGACAATTGCTATCTAAGAAAGTACTATATCTATTGGTTGATGAGAAGGATTAGGGCAAGGGTGATAACAATAGAACCTAGAGAAAGGTTGTGTTATTTGATGCTTCAATGAGTACTTGATTATGTTGCACAATGATAAGATAATGTATTTTTTTATCTAAGTAAGAAGCAATATTGAACAAGTAGGCTTAAGCGAGAAAAAGTGAATAAATCTAGTTTAAGCCAAGTGATGTTAGTGTCGACCGAGAGCTAGTATATGCCGAGTAAATTCAGTGTTGACCGAACATCAGTTTATTGTTGAGTGACAACATTAGTCGAGGAAGAAATTTTGAAGAGATGACCGAGTTATGCAGAGATGACCAAGGAGTTGAACACAGTATTGACCGAGAGTCAGTAATTTACATTTGAGGAAGAATTCAGATTCCTAGCCAACATAATTGAATTCTTGGATTATGTAAATCATGTTGACTTTATTAATTAGATGTATGGAGCATTTAATGCACAGTAAACTATTTTATTGAGATTCCAATAAAAAGATTGAAGATGTTTCTAGAAGGATGGATGAAGAACATAAATGTTGAAAGGATTCGATGAATTTGACCAAAACCTAAATTCTATGGAGGAGATAAGCGGCAAAAAGGATATCTATCTATTGAAGAGATATAAAGGAAAACCTAAGTATGAGGTTGAAAAAAAGAGGATGCTGGAGTTGTTGATGTTATTGACTGATTAGTCTAAGCAGAAAGGCTAAAGGTGAAGGAGTTGATTAGAGTTATGATTGCTTGAAGGGATTTTTGAGCAGATCAGTGATGGAGATGGAAATCATACTGAGTCAGTAAGCCATCATATATGTGTGGAATTGGATCTATTATTTCCAAAGTGAGGTGTAATTTTTTTAGATCAAATACTACTGCTACTTTCTAACCAATGTATCAGTTTAAATCCTTTAATCAAGGTTGACCTAACAGTCATTGTATAAATCCTTATATCAAGGTTGCATTCTATTGGAATGTACTTCAGTCCTCTAAAAAGGTGCACTCCTAACAGGGTAGTTGAAATCCTTTTACAGGGTCACACCTAGCAGTGTGTTTGTAAACCTTTGATAGGGTTGGTTTTTCACAGAGCCCACTTCAGAAGAGTGAAAATATCAGTAACATGTTACAAAGTTGTTTTTCCCAAATTGGATTTCCACTCTAAATCCTAGTGTCAAACTTATGTGAATGTTTTGGTGTGAACATGTCTGTGTTTTGCAAGTTAAATACTATTGGATAGTGGACTACACTGTTATATGTTTCTAGTATACATTTCTTTAATGACTAAGTAGTGTTGGTGATTAGATCTGAGATTGTTGAAGTGTTTGAAAGTATTATTTATACATCTAGACCTGAGCACAACTGATTCACCCCCCCTCTTTCTTGTTCTAAATCATATTAATAGGAACTTACTACCAGAAAGGGAAAATTTATAAGAAGGCCATGTGAATAAGCTTACAACTTCTTTTATAGATGTAATTTCCAATCCACCAATACATGAGCATGGCTATCTAGTGAGTTGAATGTTGTTGCAAGACATTTGAAGTTTTTAATTTTTACATTAACTTTATTTTTCCTATAACCACATTGAAATTTGAGGGCAATATTTGGGTGGTAAACATGAGACGTGAATGTTATCTATTGAAATAGTGCATTTGTAAGTATTGGTAACATTGGTTTCTTGCATAATGTTGTAATTCGATGCTTTCTTAGTGGGTGTATAAAAGGTCAAGTATTTATTTTATTGTTATTTAATCTAAGGATATTTAGTTTTCCATATCTTTGAGATTCTAAGCCTTGAAGAATTCATGTTCTTATTTGGGTTGAGACATTCATTCTTTGGAGAAATGTCTTTGCTAGCACATTTGGAGCACTCTTTTAAGGTTTTTGAAGGGTACAAGAACTATACTAGTGCATGAACTTTATTTTAAAGCACATTGAATAGTCCTTTTTAAAATCTATTACCACCATTCTCTATAGGAGAGTTCTAAAAACTATTGTTTTTATCATTGAAATTGCCTACAAAAAGTGTAAAACCATTTGTTGCTTAGTAGAATTGCTCTCTTATGTAACTAATCTTCTTTTCTTTCCTTTTTTTTCCACAAGAGAGAACACTGTGATTTATATGAATTGTAGTAACAAAGTAGAAGCTAGATACAGATAGAAATATACTTTGAATAAATAAAATAATTTCATTATTCCTTATGCTTGTACCCATAGACCTATTCATGCTATAGTTTACACCCATGTCAATGACCCCAAATACTCATCACATTGTCATATTGATACATATAATGTTCCTTATAAACTAAAGAGATAATGGTGTTGGAAAAATGGTCAGTTCTCCCCTTGGGATTTGTGACATGGTTTAACCTCCTCATGTATCTTCTATAACTCTAGTGGTTGTATCGGGCATTAACAGGTCGACCGTTTAGTGCAATGACAACCACTACTTGTAACAAGTGGTATAAGAGCTTGGTCACAGGTTCGAATCCCCTCAGGTAATGCTGAGGGGGAGATTGTTGCAAAAATGGTCAATGCTCCCCTCGGGATTCATGACATGGCTTAATCGCCTCCTATGTCTTCTATAAGTCCAGTGGTTGTATCGGGCATTAAAAATTCAACCTTTTGGTGCAAGGAAAACCACTACTTGTAAAATATGGGAGGTTGTTGGCAATGGAAGGTGGAGGATATCATATCTATTATCCTAAGCTAGCTTTTCCTTTGAGGATGATTTATTTCATTAGAAACACCCTATGTGTGTCCCTAAAAGGAGGGGCTTGGGAAGTTTGTCCCTTTAGAAAAAAGGGGGCTTAACATAATTGTGTTCCTAAGAAAAGAGGGGGCTTAGCATCAATGTTGTAACTTCAAGGAGTGAGAGGAGTAGGTTTGGCTAATGGCTTGTTGAGCACCTAAGGAGACGTTACAAAAACTTAAAGGAGATGTGGAATTTTGAAGGAAAGGTGTCTCAGGTGTAGACATAGAGGTGATGATTTCTACAACAAATGAGATTTTTTTCCATAACACTTGACGAGGTCTTAGACACACTCAGAGGAGATGTGAACTTTTAGAGGAAAGGAATCTCATGTGCGGTATTGGAGGAGGTATTGAACACACTTGGAGGAGATGTGGAATTTTAGAGGAAATGCATCTCATTATGTGTGCGAGGTGGGAACACTCATGTTGTGTAAATGGTTTGAGGTTCTACTATGAGAATATCTATTGATGCAATTAGTTCGATGTTTCTTCAATGAGTGAGGAGGATTGGTGAGTCCACTCTTGTTTGGATTAATGTAATAAGGAGGAGAATGTTGGATTTTTTACATTAATAGGTTAGTTTAAATTAATAAAATATATTAGTTATTGGAAGATATATTCCCTAAAAAATTTCTAGGAGTTCATTAGGAAAATATTGGCTTTTTACAAGCTATATTAATCAATGTAAAAGATATCCCCATTGAATCAAATGGACATCAATTAAATTAATTTTTTAGTTTTCAAGGTTCTTTGACAAACTATGTAATTGCCTAGGAAATGGTTGGGGGTATGCATTGAGGTGGAAGAATTTCTAGAATTTCTAGTTAATTTGCTTCTTTCTTGCTTTAGCCATACTTGAAATATACTTTTATTTTATCTTATTAATAGAATATCCAATATTACCGATCAAAAAAATATAATAGAATAGTATATTTAAGTACTCTAAATTAGAATACGTGTGTCTATATATATATATATATATATATATATATATATATATATATATATATATATATATATTATATATATATATATATATATGTATATATATATATATATATATGTATATATATATATATATATAT